>VXBB01012528.1:241616-257712 GCA_013399915.1 Illadopsis cleaveri
CCACAAACACTCCCAAAAAGAGACAGAATTTGTTAGCCCCATAGTAGCAATACTCACTTGAAAGTGGACTATCCAAGTGCAGGCAATATTCCAAAGAGCAATTAAGAACTCATATACTACGGCAGCAAACAGAAAATCAATACGAAAGAGGCCAGAATGTGACTCTCCTTCACTAATCCAAGGCAATATCTAAACCCACCCCTTCAATTACACTGCTTTGCTTTTTTAAGAAAATTACTAAAAATCCAGGATGGGGAGCAGAGGGAAAGCTTTGTTTTTGGACAAAATCACCATTTGAACTAAAATAATTAAAGACAAACAAAAATTATCTTGCCAAATCAGACAGCTACCTTAATTCCTCTAAAAAAAAAAAAAAATCTTGTTTCAGCTAGACAAAGCAGACCTTTTCTATGTATATATTTGGAAGATAATGTGATATTCAAGTTAGAAATGGAAAATTCAGTAATTTTCATGATTTAGTCTAAAATGCCAGGACAAGGAAACCAATACAATAACCAGTACAGAAGACAATGAAAATCTTTCCACTGAGATTAGTAAGGCTAACCAGACTTTCTACATGCCCCATATAAGCATCTTTTGCTTCTGTATGTTTTCAATACAACACTTAATTTTGCTGAGATCTTGCAGCCACACATAACAATGCCCCCATGAACTCATTTTTTGTTTACAGTAAAGTTTATTTTGATTTTTTTTTTTAATATAAACTGCAGTGTCAAACTAACTATTTAAATCCTCTGGTAATACTTACAGTAAGAAATGTGACATGTGGAAAATTGTTTGGACCCCATTCTAGAGTATTTAAAACAGCAGCAACAAGCCTGGCAGTGAACTAGAATCCAATACAGTACTTGGCAAATGATGGCAAACAATCCACCAACATGTGATGCCCTCATTTTTAAGCCAAAGATAAACATAGTTGATGTGTCTTGCCAAGACTGGTGTGCCCATATGTGATGGTCAAATGCCATAAGTGACGTCAAGCAAGGATGCTGCAAATAATTCCCAATCATATTTTACCAGTTTGCTACTTTAAGAGCCATCGGATATTCAGTCCAAAAGGTCTGATATGACATTATTATTATAGCTCACCCACAAAAACACATCAGCATTCTGGACTTGAAAAAGAGCAGTGACAACTGTTACAGTTTAAAGTCAAGGGTGTAATATTATTCTCTCACAAATTAATAAAGCATATCAGAATGGTGAAGTTCCTAAAAAAATATTATTTGTTTAGCAAAACAAAGGATGACAGATTAAATATTTGTATTTCACAAACTTAATGTACAGTTTTCTCTAGGCAGTGGAACAGTGATTCTTCAGCAGATTTTCTTGCATAAACATATTTGGGAAAAGTCTATGAAGTTTTCCCATAAATTGGGCTTAAAGGCAAACCTCAGGGAATTGTTTTTGAAAGATTCTTGCTTCAGTGGGGATTTAGTCAAATGTTAGTACAGTAAAATGCAGCGCTGTGTTAAGGCATTTAGGGATCTGTAATGAAAAGTTTAAGTAAGATTTAGCTAATGATGAAAATCACCAGTTTTAGTGAGCCTTGGCTCTGCAATGCTTTGGCTTTAAGTCAGAAAAGCTGCCCAAAGAACCTGAAATAAAACAATTCTTGTTTCCCTAGTGATCCTCAAATTCCTAAACCAGCTATGAGAAACTGTCATTACTTCCCCTTTGAAATCATTCCACCCTTGAGGCAAGGTGTTGCAAGGTAGCATAGCAGTCCTAAAGAAGCAGTTTGGAGGACTCCACTTAAACACTGAGCAGAGGATGAAGTTAGGTAAGGGACAGGCAGATTCTGGTTCAAATTAAAGCTTAATAGAAAACGGGTTTTCCCCTCGCACAATCTGGAGTTGCTTTTCAGAATGCCCCAGACCCAAAAAGCCCACATCAGGGTTATCTCCTTCTGTTACTCAAAACAGGAAAATACAACAGAACAGACTGTAATGCAAAATATTACTAATGTGGCACTAGCCTCTTGAAACAAAAAATACTAAGGCTCAACACAGAAATTTCTGCGGTGGGTGCTGTAGTCCTGGTTGACAGTTTCCCAAGCTTCAGAAGACAGACGGGGAAGGAGGGAGAACAAACACAGCAAACTACTGCAATGAGTACATTAGTGAAGTAACAAGCAGGCCAAGGTCTTCTTTTAAAAACATCTGGGAGCAGACCACTATTTAAAAGAGATGAGCATTCCTTCACTGACTTTACATGACTTGATCTTGAACATTTCAAGTTATCTACAAAACCTAAATAGAATAAAGACTTTTTCTTATGTGAATCAAAAAAGAATACAATTGCTCTCCAACAGGCAGTCCACATGCTGCCGCAGCAGTACTGCCACCCCAGACACCCACTGCTGGGCAGGGGAATGTATTTCACCTTGAAACTTCCTCTGGAGGCATGGAGGTTGTGCTGGGGTTTGAGTTTAGTGCCAGTTTTGGAGTATGTTTGTTTTACACTATACAGTCAGCAGAATCCAGTGAAAAAAAATTGCCTTCAACTAGTTCCACCAGTTTCAGATTATTTGAAACAGTACCTTTCATGAGAGAATATCTTCTACAGAATGGTAGCTTGGCATTAAATCCATATTCTTAGTCAATTATTATGACTTATTGGAGTGACAATAATGAATCTCAGACAAGTAAAGAATAAAGAGAAGGTAAACAACACACTTTTTTTGTGCCCAGTTCACGTAAGGAGTAAAAATGCCTCAGACAACTCATAAGGGATGCAGCGTAAAATTGTAGCATGCAGTTTTCTGAAACAGGCACCAGAGCTCAACACACTGGAGCTAATTTCTGTGTCAACTTTCATTCCATACAGATTAGTGCCATTTTGCACAGCTGAAGCACCAACTCTGTGCAGTGTCATACACACATAATTTTCTCAAACTTCCAGTAATACAAACTTGCTGCAGAAACTGCAGCTTCTCCTTAAAATTATCAGATATAGGTTAGTCTACAAGTGTGTTTTTCACTTATTAAAAGGCTCAAACATTTTCAACTGGATCTTTTTTTTCAGTCTAGTCTTTCAATAATGTTGAAACTTACATACCAGAAATACATTCAGGAGTTCAACTATCAGTCTAGATTTGCATTTTACCTCCCCATGAGAAATAAAAATCCTGCTTTCCCTGTGTTCTGGGAGCATTCATTCCTTTATTAATTGTTGAATTAAGAATTTAATAATGTAAACATCAGGATTCACTGTCACATGCTTACACTTGCTAAGAAGAGTTTTTTCTCCACCTTCTTATTGGAATGTAGAGGCCACTCTTGAGGAATGTGATTCAACTGAGACTATTTTGCAACCTTTGTGAAAAAGAAAATTCCACCCTTTCTTCAAGGTTTTGCAAAAACAGACTCATAGCACCTTTTTGTATCAACAGACCTCCACATTATTATTTTAAGATTCGAATTCAAAACAAAATGAAAATTAAGTTCTTAATTTGAACCACATATTTCTTTCAAAACATCACACAGCTAACTCAGCAGCATCTGGTACACTATAGTGTCTTCTCATTCCAAGTACAACAGAAATGCATGGGCTCACCCACTTTATAGCAGACCATCTTGAGGCTAAATCTCTATATAGGAAGCATAAAAATTCTTTCTACCCTTAAAAAACATAAGTGTGGATAAATAGGTGAATTGTGTCCAATTTATTTTACTTTTCAATTACTTTTATTAAAAATGCTGTTTAAAGCCAGAAAATCTCTACAGCCATACACTTGTAGGTAATTGATGCTGACAATAAGACTCTTTCAGCACTTTAAACCTGAACCAGTTCTTCCTGGTGAAACATCTAATTTTGGTTTGAATACAGCAGGCCTATGCTCTTGCTTGTTAATTATAGTCCTAAGGGCTTTCTTTTCTTTTTTAAATGCACTTCCTTTCTCTTCATATTGAGCCCATTTCTGCTCTCTTCAGTTATCATTGCAAAGTTTATTATGAGCTAGCCATAATCCCCAAGCTACTCTTCATTTGTCTATACTTCAGTTTTCTCCCCTGGCCACTAAGCAAACAACCTTGTTCCAGTACCATATTTCATGCTTTCACATCCCAGGTCATGCTTTGGTATGCAGCATGGCACTCACTTTACTCCCACTGCAAAAAGCACAGCAGGCAAGGGGCCAAGAGCTGGCTGGAGAGGGCTGACTTGCCTCTTTTCCCTTCACTTACCCACCTAGTCTGCTGTTGCCCTAACTTGCTTGCCATAAATACTACTGCATGTGAGAAGATAAACAAAATTCCAAATCCACAACAAAGTTCACGCCAGAGCAGTTTGATGACTCCTTGTACTTGGTCTCCAGGCAATTGCATGAAATAACAGCCTCGGGCCCCAGTCAGACTATCGGCATTTAAGAGGCCAGAAAAAGAACTTCTGCATTTGTTTCCACAAGGCATGGTATAATGAGTATGGCAGATCAGCCACCAAAAGACAGACCTAAAGGAAGTCATACTCTTCTCCTGTTTGCAGTTCAGAGACTATGAACAAATACCACAGCACATGTAGAAAAGTATTTTACAGGCAACACCACAGGTCTGAGGCAAAAATAACTTTCTAAATCATGTCACATGAAAAGACCAGGAACTGCTGTTGTATGTTCCCCTTGCTGGGGCACGAAAGCCTAGAAGATATAAAATACTTAGGTTGCAAGATGTGACTTATTTTAGGGTTTTAAAGTTATTTGAAATTACATTAGCTGAATTATACGAATGTATATTCATTCATTGAATCATATTTTGAAAGGCTTCTTGATTTGAACCAGTTCACTCAGGGACTACCACACAATTCAGTTTAAGTGAAGTCCCACATATTTAACTTACAGCATTAGGCACTGTACAGAATTAGCCTAGCTGTTAGGCACACTTACAGCATTAGCACAAACCTGTTATTACTGCAAAAATATGGAGACAGGAGATGGAAGTCTGAAGCGTGGCTTCTACAATGGATGTTGATCACCTGTGCTCCATCTTTCACTAAGCTCTTGTGTGGAGTCTCTCAATATGATTTGGCTTAAAATCAAAAAAACCCTAAACAATAGCCTTGGTACGACTGAAAGTCTGCCAAAATACATCTGAGTTGCAAAAGACTGGCTTTGAAGTCTTTCTGAGGAGGGTGGAAATAGAAGTAGATTAAATTGCTGGATTTTTCATCTGTTACAGATTCTAAAGACATTGCTAATAAATTTGAGATATTTCAGACAACTACTAATGTTTTGATCACAACTTCATCAATTTTAGATGTGTCTTTACCATCTTCAAAATCAGAAATACTCTAAAATGCTACACAGCTCATTTTTCTGTCAAACAAATAGCCTCAGGAAAGCAAAAATCATCTTACCATCTAGCTAAGCAGTGTCTAAGACAATAATGTCACAACTTCCAAAGGCTCTAAAAAATTAGCAAGCACCTTGTTATCATGATTTTTTGTATTCTGAAAAATAGCATGCTGTTACAATTGACAGGCTGTTACAGCTCTGCCAAATAGAAGCAGATGTGACAGGTAAGCTTTCCATTGAAAAATAAATTCTTGGAATATAGTCGGAATATATTAGGTGTTATTTAACTTTCTTTAACTTTTTTTTTTTGTATTTGCCACTATGCAGTGTTAAATAAGGAAGAAACAAGTCCCACAAATGTTGGTGTCTCAAGGGGCAACTCAGTCTTAAGAACTGATGTTAAACAGCTCACTGAGAGCAAACTTCCATCAGCTTTAATTACTCCCATCACACAAAACCTTAAAAGAATAACTCGAAAATCACAAAAAATGTCACCTTGTGGTGACACCTGTCATAAAATAGTATTACTATCAAAAGACAGCATCCCATGTTCCATTTTACGTACCTTTAAGCTTCTCTAACCTATATTTCAGTGAAAAGAAAACATTTCTGGAAAATAAGTCAATTGTTGCAAACTCTTATGTCACTACCTGGTCTCTAATGTCACAAAGATGTGCACAGACATTTCCAAAACTCTCAAAAGGCAGTGTTTCCTCTGTGTTTGTCCAGCACAATAAACAGTTAAACATGTTTTAATATCCCACTCCAGCAATGGTAGGTGGTGACAAAACGGTCCAGTCTGTGACAGAGAGAACAAATCCCTCTTCACCCATCTTAATATTCTTAATTGGCTGTGCTTCTTGTGAAGCAGTAACACAAGTTGTGTACATGAGCTGACAATCAGCTAACTTGAAGCATTCTTTCTAAGAAATATATTATTAAATCAACTAATAAAATTCATTGCCAATTACTCATAGAGCTATGTATTACATATTTAAAAAAGCACTAAAGTAACACAATCCAGCCACCTGTTACCACACACAGGAATATCTACATTTAGGAATATCCACATTAAGTCACACTTTGGATGGGGAAAAAAGAAAAAGGCTGTTGATGCATTTTGTTTACCCTTTAAACTGTTCTTTCTTCGTGCTTTTAAAAGAAGCAAAAATTGACATATTTCTCTCTCATATCAGTACATGCCAGTATTCTCAATTTTTTAAAATAATTTTCTTTTGCATCCACCACAATCCTGGAAAATAGTATTAGCCAGGAGAATTCACACCAGTCGTCTGACAAAGATCTTTGACAAGCTATTGAGGATTTTATTATGATAAGTACATAGAATCAAAACTTGAACTCTACACAACAGGTACATGTTTTGATACGCATGTTTTGATATGAATAGTCTTAGAACTGGAACCTTTAAAAAGGTAGACAACAATAACCATAAATGGAAAGTTTCTCAAGATAGAATTAAGAGAATATATGTGTGAAGAGCCTGGACAGGGATTACAAAGGTAAAGCTACAGAGAGTCCAGGTGTCTGAGTAGACTTACAGAATTTCACTTTCTTGCTAGAGTAGGTTGAGGTTTTTTCATTAGGTGCAATTACCATTTCATCAACACCTCTTTTCATGATCATCAGAAATAGTTCAAAATATAGGAAAGCCATTAAAAAAATTACATTCCAGAAGATAACACAGACTTTTCCCAATTAAATTTGATGTTCTTCACCCCCCAAAGCATAATTAAATTCTTTGTCTTTAAATAACATGAAAAACTGAGATTTTAGGAGTACTCACCACCATCTTCAACCAAAAAATGGAAAATGTCACTGGTGGCATTGTCACCCCCTCGTAAAACATAGCATATCTTCATATCATCAATATCAGCTGGAAAGAGACAAGAAAAATATACTTTATTTTAAACTATGAAGGTAGGAAACCTTTTCAGAAAAATTTGACATGTATGAAATAGTTTAGCTTCAACAAGAGAGAGGACAAGGTCCTACAGCAGAACTGAGGAATTTCGGTATTAACAGTGTTGAAGTTTTACAGATATCATTCATTCTCTCTCCCTTTACTTCCCCCTCCCCAGTGCTCTCTTTGTTTTAAGCTGTATTTACAAAAAGAAATTAAATGAAACCTAAAACCATGACTTGACAGTCAGAACTGTTTCATGCTTTTCATTTTCTTAAACAGAGGTGTATCTCCACAAGGATATTGATACTGATTCTGCCATTCTTCAACCTGTAGAGGATAGTTACAGTGATTGACTGTTTTAAGGACACAAATTGATGCAATTAAACAGAAATTACTTCAGTAAGAAAAAAACCCTGATGTACAATTTTGAACCAGCAGTTACCATAAAGTATGTAAAAGATAACAAATATTTGTTAATATTGTTTTTTCTGGTTTCCTTGAGTAGTGATGAGAAACTTTTATATACATAAAAACTAATTTTGGGCACTTATTTTGCAGGACTGCTGTTGCTAAAAACCCAAGTCTGACATCTTTTTCAAGAAAAAGTGTTAGAAACTAATCACATTAAAGTGGAGCCCAAGTACCACCCAAGTTCTCCTCTGATGTCAGGGTGGATGCATGAGTAAAAAGAAGCCAAAAGCACTTTTGTCAGAGCTTCACAAAATCTTCAGTTCCAAAAGTAACCAGAGCGCAAACAAGTTAAGAGCATTATCAGCAAATATATGTAACTGAAGAATCTCTTCCATAAATGTTTGAAAGTTAAAGATTGAAAATTCATGGGGCCGTAAAGAGGATGCAAACAAATACTTCTTCATGCCAGTGGAGCACATAAATCTTTGATCCGGCAAACACACGAGTACTCAGCCCTGCTCATGTGGGCAGCCTTATCAAAACCCATGGTTCCAGCATACATAAAGATAAGCACTTGAACTGGTGTTTGCAGGACCAGGACCACCTCATAAGAAAAAAAGGCCACTTGCCATCCAAAGACCTTAGTTTTGTCAAAATAATTGCAAAATAAGAATGATCTGTTTTCTGTTCCTTAAGAGCATGTTTGGAGTCACTCGAGCAAGTCTATGCTTTCCTTCCACAGCTGATTAGGTTGTGCTAGCTATATCAAAACTTCCCAAGTTATAAGCACAATTCATAACTGTGTAACTACAGTGCCTGATAAAATTAATTTTATATTGGAATTCTTCAACAAAATTTTGAAATAGATCAAGCATAATTTTCTATTTCAAAAAATATAATTATCCCCACTAGCAAGGCAGAAAGCTGTGTTCTAAACAATTGCTCTGCCGTCTCAGTTACAGGATTCTGAAAAACCAGACTGCTCCCACTGCTTGGACACAATGAATCTTGTTACTCTACTCAAAGTGGTCAGGCTGCCTGCTCATACAACCACAGGCACAAATCCAAGAAATGCGAGTTTGAGTATGGACTTCACAAACTAGCAAGCAGCTTTCAAAAATTTTTGCATGACATCCTGAAGAGCCACATTTGACTTCCAAGTTGTCCCAGTTTTGAGTAGAGATAGGATCAAATGACCTCGAGAGGTCCCTTCCAACATAAACTGGAAGACTCTAATGAAGTTTAACAAGCCCCATAAGAACCCACACGTGTTGATGAAACTGGAACTATTCAGCATTTTGAAAGAAGTGGCACGTGACAGGATAAGAGGCCTAAAGAGAGGGGAAGATCAAAACATAAAAAGGAAAGCGTGCAACAACAGGTCCAATAGTCAATGCAGAGGCTTCCCAAAGTCCGTTGCAAAATCTGCACCTACACTGGGATCATAATGAATGGCAAAAGATGGTCTTGTTTAATTCTGCCCTGATCATTAGACAATTGTTTGTCTCAGTGTAGCATAAGCATGACCTTCTCAAAGGCCAATATTATTGAAGAAATGTGTATTTCTTAAAAATGTTCTTCAATCCAACACAAATTAAGAGTGCTTGAGCTAGTACTGTCAGGGAACCTGTGAAGTTACACCACTTTCTGGGGATCCTCACTAGCTTTAAAACCAACCTTTCCTAAGGGTTGCATGCTTCTTACCCAGCTTGGGCAGCCCCAGGATATTAAGACAGCCTTCAGGCCATATGGTTGGACAGCCAATTCAAAGCCAAGCAGCAATTTCATTTTGGTCATCAGACAAATGTATGCCTGGCCACATGGCACAGGAAGGAACGGAACATGTACCTCTCTCAGGTGCTTCCCGTCCTCAAAAAAACAAAAGGGATATCATTGTTCACTGCTTTCAAGGAATACCTGTTTAGTAATTCCACATTCTTCAATATAAGAGAAAACCCACTAAAATAGGTGATAATCTGTTTATTTGCTCACTCCCTTTCTCTTTTTTTTCTCACTTATTCTGACAACACTCTCAATATTACTTGCAGTTCACTACTGAAGCCTCACATTTAAGGAACTGTGGTGGTCCCCAAGGTTTGGACACAGTTTGGGTCTCTTCAAATCCTCTTTTTTGTACTAGCACTGCAAAACTTAAGGCACTTCAGCCATTGGAAGTTCATCAGGCCTATTTGAAAGATTTGGTATATCTGATAAAAACATTGCTACCACCAAGACTGTAACATGGATCTGTACCAGTATGGGCTCTGTGAAATGAAATACATCCAACCGCAAGTGTTCACCTCAAGCCTTTCCACCTACACAGCCCAGCCTGGCTGGGCCCCTTTGAGTGTCCACACTGTTGGTGCTGTTTGCTCATTCCACAGCTGCAGAAGGCTGCAAAAAAACCTAATTTCATTGTTAGTTAACTAGCCATTAAGTCATTGCAAAGTAACATGGAAAATTCTCCACAGAATAGCTAATGCTCCCATTTCAATTGAAGTTACTTCACAGCCTTGGGTTGAGGCTTTATTTCAGAATATATGACACATGTGGTTTTTGCCCTATTTATATCACCAAATGTTTTAATTCCATATAAAAAGTAAGTACCGCTAACATAATTTTAAAATGTTTACATTACCTTTTAATTTACCACAAACACTTTGTGGTAAAGATTTGTGTAATTAAGGCAACAAATGCACTCATAATATATTATTTCCCACTGGTGGGGAAATGATTTTGCTTTTACAGTTAGGTGTGCTCAGACTGTACAGCAACTGATACCCTAGCCATTAGTTAATATTAGCTTGGCTATTCCCAAAGCATTTTCTAAATAAAACTGGTTAAAGAAAGCACGCTCTCTTAAGATGTACAGCCCAATTCTGTTATCCATACATTTATCACTATGACTGACATAAAGTGCAACTCACAGTTATTTGGACCAAGCTCTCCAAAAAAATTAAGCTCCTTTAATCAGTATTTACCCAGCAGACCACATTTCCTGTTTAAAGCCATCACAGATGTAATAAAAATAAACAGATGTAAAAAATTGTGAAGCCATTATAAATAAGCTCATTGTTGGAAAGTTTCTCCTTTCAATTATTATAGAATTTAGCATAAAAAATAATACTTCCAACAATCTAAAGAAAGCACAGGAAGTATTGTAGTACCTTGGGTGAACTGGCTGATGCTATGGTTGCCTTTCCCCAGGTGAATCAGGAAGCCATGGCGTGGACCTTCTGTGATTCTGATCTTAAGAGTAACATGTAAACTGTCCCTGTCTTCCACTTTGAGCACTTTGTTGGTAATCGGAAACCCGATGTGACCTGTGGCCAGAACACGGAGAGTCTGAGCACCCTTATTTATTACAACTTGAGGTACACTGTTGTCAATAGCCATTATTCTAATCTTCATAGTCTGAGGTTTCCTTGTTTCAAACACAGTGTTGGGGAAAACGTAGAAATTGGTATGAGTGCCATCAGTAACAGTGAAAGAGAAACTGTCCTCAACTGATTCTGAGCCATCATGTTTGTAGCTGATTAGATTTTCATTCAGATCTTGTTTAGTGAAGGTGGTGACTGGTTTGGAGTTATTGAACATGATCTGGCCATGAACTGGTATTTGAGTGATGACAAACTTTAGCAGTGCATCAGGAGTATCTCTGTCTTCTGCAGTCAGTTCAAATGGGGTTATCAGTTTGTATTCATTTTCAGTCACCACCAGGTTATGGATTGTGACAACAGGTTTCTTATTGTCCACATCACTGATAGAAATTCTGAAAGTACGAAACACAGGGTTATAGCCATCAGTCACCTCAAACTCAAAGCTGTCCATTTTCACCTCATCTTCTGAAGTATGAATGTAATAGACTTTATTGCCTGCTAACAGGAGTTGAGTGAAAGTGGAGATAGGTACCCCAGGTTGATCTGTGCATTCAAGATGACCACGAACAGGTGGTCTAGTAATGGTGAAAACTAAGTTCTCATCTGGACTATTCAGGTCACTGGTACTAAGCAAATCAGTAGTAAGGGTTACCTTCCCTCCTTCCTTCAGAGAAACTCCTTTGCTGATGACATCTGGGAAGACAATATCAATGCTGCCTATTGTCACATAAAAGTAGCGGTCAATGAGAGGGTTTATTCCATCTGTCACATCAAACTTGATAAGATCACGGACTCCTTGCTGGCCAAAATGCACATATCGAATCAAATTTCTATCCACTTCATCTTGCGTGAAGTTCATTCCCAGGGTGATATTTTCAGCTCCACCTGAAGGCTTTATTCTCTGTAAGAGACCTTGTCCTGGCCCATAACTTATAATATATGTCAAGGTTTTGTCTTCAGAATCAAGATCAGTAGCCTTCAATATTCTGTTATTAATAGTTCTAGTTTCCCCTATTTCAATCTCCAAACCATCATTGATGGCCATTCTGGGCGTCTCATCATCTACAGGAATAACCATGATGGGTACCATTTTCCTAATGGTGTGTTTACCATCCGTGAGCTGCACCTCAAAACTGTCTGCCCTTGTCTCAGAGTCATCATGTTCATAGAGAATGCTGGAGCTCTCTGTTATCTGATCCAAGGTGAAGCTCTCCACTAGGACAGTTCCATTGACCAGCTGGTTCACAATGTGGCCGTGCCTGGGAAGCCTGGTGACTGTGAATATTAACTGATCAGCAGGGACATCCGCATCAACTGCATTGAGGACAGGGGTATCAATAACCAGGCTCATGCCTTCCATCACCACAAACTCCCGCAGGAAGATTTCAGGCTCTTCGTCATTGATGGGCACAATAACAATGGGGAAGAAGTGCCTCTGAGAAAAGTTAATGCCATCAGAACAGCGCAAAGCAAATCTGTCTTCAACAGGCTCTACACCCTTATGTATACTCTGCACATAAAAAATATGCCCTTGACGGAGGTCCTTCAAGGTAAAAGCACTTATAGCTACACCTGCCCTGGATTTTTCAGATCCTGGGGCAGGAGAGATGTTCTCTACATACCCAGATGTGGGTTGAGAAACAATTGTGCATAATATATCATCACTAGGAGTATCCACATCTTCAGCCCTGAGGTGAGCAAGGGTAATGACCCGTTTGTCACCTTCCATCACCATGAACTGCTCCCCCACAAAAATCTCTGGAGCTTTATTGTCAACAGGAAGAATGGTCACCAAGACTGAAACTCCTTGAACAACACTGCCCCTGACATGCCACTTGTCAGAGAGGTCAGACAAGGTAAGGTTGAAAGAATCTTCCCTGGGCAGAAGGCCTATTTCACCACCAGTGTGAGCATATACCACAGCACCATCCAGCAGATCTCTCTGGGAAAATCTCTCTGCAGGCACCCCTTGAACCAGGATGCTCCCATGCTGAGGAGGATCCTCTACAATGAAGGTCAACATAAAGTCATCTGTATCCTCATCTGTGCCCTGAATGACATTAGCAGTGATTTCAGCAGCACCATTCTCCAGCACATCGAGGTAGGATCCAAGAGTGCCTGGGGGCAATCGTAGTGTAGGAACCTCATCATCAACTGGGTGCACACTCATTTTCAGTGTGATGGGCACAAAATGAACCCCATCACTCACATCAAGCCTGCAGGTATCACTACTGGTCTCAGCTCCACTGTGCACATACACCACTCTCCCTTGTCTGATATCCTCCAGGCCAAAGACACCTCCTGGAACCAGACTGTACCCAGAGAGCTGCAACTGGCCATACCGTGGAGCCTGGGTCAGGATAAATCTGAGACGGGCAAGTTCAGTGTCCGTGTCACTGGCATCCAGCTCAGTTGGACTAAGGACATGGCTGCCTCCCTCAGGCAAAGTGAAGCCAGTATTAGTGATTTCGGGAGGCTGGTTATCTACAGGTTGCAAGTAGATGGTGAAAGTCCCCTTGGCTGCATTGCCAGCCGCATCTTGCACTTGATACTGAAACTGAATCAAATGAGGGGCCACCCCCAGCTCTTCCTGCGGGGGGCGGTACGAGATCTTGTGATGGTTGATCTGGGCTTGGGTGAAGTGCGTAACTTCCACAGAGTGATCCTCAGTCAGCACAAGGGATCCAAGCCGCGCTCCATATGCCTCAGGAGGGTGGTTGGAGTCAGTGTCAGTGGGGGGCTGGATTACTGTGTAGCGAAGTTCACGGTCCCCTGAGTCCTGATCTGTGTAACACAAGTGCTTCCTCCGCAGGGGAGTCACCTGCTGCTCTGCAACTATTAAATGCAGGCTGCTGCTACTATGGAGCTCTGGGGCTAATCTGTCTACAGGATGTACCCTGATCACAAAAGTCTGTGGTCCAGAGCGGTTGGGTGGGTCATTGTCATCCTGCACTCTAAAGATGAACTGGTCCAAGACAACCCCAGGGCCAGGGCTGTGAGCCCCAAAGTGGTGGTAAAAGAGACGCCCTTCCACAATGTCCTGTTGCAGCCACTCTCTCACTGGCTTTTCATAGATGAGGGAGCTCCCTGCTACACCTGGCACCTTCCTCCAAGAAAAGCCATCCTCTTCTTCCTCCTCTTCCCAGCCAGGAGGTGCTTGTGCTTGACGGAGCAGGAGCTGCCCAGCTGTGGGACCAGACTCCACTGTGAAGAGCAGGATGGCATCCTGTGAGTCAATGTCAGTGGCACTAAGAGCACGGGTGGTGATGGGCACTGTTTCACCCTCAGCCATGGCAAGCCCTGTGTTAGCATTAAGTAGGGGTGGCTGGTCATCAGTGGGCACCAGGGTAATGGGGAAAAGGAACTCGACGCGGTGGCGAGAGCCACCATCTTCCAGCCGCAGCACAAGGTTGTCACTGAGTGGAGACTCGCTGCCATCATGCTGGTAAATGACTCGGCCTGCTGCCAGCTCAGCCACTGTAAAATGTTTACGAGGGGCAGCAGGTCCTGGGGTGTCCTCCAGCAGAGTGAGGTGGCCGTGCCTCAGCCCTGCCACCACACTTACCCGCACCTGCTCAAGGTCATCCTCATCACTGACCACCAGGTTGGGGCTGGGACCTGGGCCTGAGAGAGGCCTTGACTGCCCCTCATAGAGCACAAGACCAGTGTTGCGGGTCACCACAGGTGCCAGAGTGTTCATGGGCTTCACCACAATCACGAAGGCGAAGGGCTCTGAGGCAGCACCCTCTGGGTCCAACACTTCCAGTTCAAGCTCAAAGAGCCGCTCCCGATCAGAGTCCTCCGTGGGTGGCTGATAAGCAATGCGTAGCTCCCGCACATCCCGCTGGCTGAAAGAGGTGATAGGTAAGCTCCGGTCATCTGTGCTGACCATGTGGCCCTGGCCAGGACCAAAGGGAGAGGTGATGTTGAAGAGCAGTAGGTCGGGTGGTGACTCCGCATCCTCAGCCGAGAGCATATCAGGTGTGAGGGCGGTGAGCACAAACTGGTCCACCTCCATCATTAGCATGGCCAAGAAGCTGGGTTTGGGGGCCACGTTCTCACTCCCGGCGCGGATCCGCACCAGCACCTGGAAGTACTCGCGCTTCAGCAGTGCCCCGCCGCCCGCCGCCTCCCGCAGCTCGGCCACCAGCGGCACCAGGTCGCGGTTCGGGGAGCCGCCGGCGGCCGTGTGCCGGTAGCGCAGCCCCAGGCGCAGGAACTCCTCGCAGTCCCACATCGAGGACGGCATCGGGCTGCCCCCGGCCGCTTTCCCGGCCCCGCCCGTGGCCGCCGGCGGGTAGTTGAGGATCTCTCCGTAGCGGGGCAGCCCGGCCAGCAGCGGCAGCAGCCCCACCCGGCAGCGCTGCCGGCCCGGCTCGAAGGCGAACTCCAGGCTGCGGGCGTCCAGCGGGTTGCTGGTGCCCCGCAGGCGCTCCACGGTGAGGGGCAGGTTGCGGGTGACGATCTCCAGCTGGGTGAAGAGCACCTCCACCTCCAGCACCAGGGGCAGCACCAGGGCGCGGCTCGGCGAGTCGTAGCGCAGCTGCAGGCGGACGCGGTCCCGGGCAGGGCTGCGGCCGCCCAGGTGCGAGTACTGCACCTCGCGGGCTCCAAAGTCGCAGGGGAAGCGCCGAGGGCTCAGGCGGCCCGGGCGCTGCCACAGCGGGTCCTCGTCCAGCACGGTGAGGTGACACCGGTCACCCGGCTGCACCTGCAGCACCAGGTCCCGCGTGGGGTCCAGCCAGGCGGAGCGGCCCAGGGGCACCCGCAGCCCGCGGTTGGCCACCACCACGGGGGCCGCCTCCGGCGACCACGGCGAGGAGACCGCGGCGTTGCTGCCTGGCGGCGGCTCCGCCGCCCCAGCCCAGGCGCAGCCGGCCAGCAGCAGCAGCAAGCCAGCTAGCAGCCGCCGCGGCCCGGCGGGGAGAAGCTGCATCGTCCTTGCCGACGGAGCGAATCGTCGGGAACCTCCGGCAGCGGCCGAACCGCGGCCCCAGTTCTGCCGCCGGCGCGGCGCCCCTCACTCTGCGCACACGCTGCGCTCTGAGCGCGCCGAGCTCCGCTCCGGAG
>VXBB01012528.1:258106-278013 GCA_013399915.1 Illadopsis cleaveri
GGCGGGAGCGCACTGCCGCCCCCTGCACTGAGCCTCCCGCTCCCGCCTGGCCCCCGGGAGCAGAGCTTAAGCTGGGCTGTTCCCGGCTTGACGCCGGGCAGTGCTCGGGGTTTTCCTTCCTCTCGGGGTGCCGAGTGAGCGCGGGGCGGCGGCGGTGCCGCCCGGGTTCCAGCGGCGACAGGAGCGGGGCTGCCCGGGAGCCGGGTCCGGATGACGGGGGCGGGGGGCGATAAAAGTGCCCGAGGGAGAACGGGGCGGGTCACACGAGGGCAAGCGGCCCGGAGCTGCGGCGGAGCTGCCTGCCGGCGTCGCCGTTCTGTGCTCCACAGAGAATATTGAATAAATACCTCGAGGCCAAAACGCATCATTTGGTACCAGCTGGTGCCCGGGGTCAGTCCTCGGAGGCGGCGAGTCACAGCAGCGGGAGAATGAAAGCCTCGCGGTACCTCTGCCACCTTGTGCCTGCAGCTAAAAGCACATTGATGAGAGCCCGAACTTGGAGTTCCTTGCCTTTTAAAATTCCTGATAGCAGGCTCTGAGTTTCGATTCAGCGTGTCTCACAGTTGCTAACATCCTTTCTTGTTTATGAAATGTGATCCGCACGCTGGTTTAAGAAAGGTTTCTGACAAAGCGACAGATACACGAGACAGATCCAAAGACAGCACAAAGCTGTTTCGACGTTTGTGTAATTTTTTTTTTTTTTTTTTTAATTCCTTCTTTTAAAACGACTTTTTACAGTATCCTTCACTGGTGGAACAACACTATGGCACGTGATCTTGCTTTATGGCAAAACTCGAATTTGCAATTTGAATTTTGCAGTGTGGGCACAGTTGGCTACATTCACATTTAAGTATTCTTTCTAATAATTCAGTATGGGTTTGGGTCGGGGAGACATCAGTAGACATCTACATTCAGTTCTACAATGCTGGCTTATTGTAATTTGTGATACATTTTTATATTACTGACATACCTGTGGAATACTGCTGAAAGCTATTTTATTAAGTAAATCTGTACAATAGGCCTGCGAACTTGGATACTGCTGCAGGGGGTAGTAGTTGTAGTAGTTAGATATCTAGCAAGTTAAGCAACACTAATACCATTTATCTACCCCTATGAGACATTCAACCTGGATTTCAGCAATTAATGTCTTATTTGTAAGATTCAAAGGAAGATATTTCAATTGAGTCCCAGGCATTAATGGCCAAGGCATTCCAACTACTAATTTTTCTGAGATATTCTGCTGCTCCTGAAAAAAATGAAATCGAAGAAATAGTAAAGAGATGGAGTTGCCCCGTGTTTCACACAGAAATTTCTTATTTTCCGTCGATACAGGGTCTGGTTCTTTGACCTCTGTTATCTCCATCACCAAGTAGTAAATCTCCATGTACAAACAACAGAAATCCTCTTTATTTTTAAGAGTTACTGTCTTGTCAAACAAGTAAGTGAGCTCTTGTGCCACAGTCCAAGTACAAAGTGCAAGACTTGTTTAATTTCTTCTTCTTTTCACAGGACAACAAAAACAAAAATTCCAGATTATAGAATTGATGAGAATTTTGAAAGTATTTTCCTTGGCTTGTGCCAACAGTTGTGTTCAACTTGTACCTGAAGAAAATTCATCTTAACTAAGTTTTGATCTAATAACATAGATGTAAATCCAAACTTTTCCTACCGATTGTCCCTGAAATTAGCGTGGCAAATCAGAATTGGGCCCAATAACAGGTACATTGATCATTTAAAATAAATTTTTAGTGAATAAAGGAACTGGTATTTGACCAGCGGAAAAAATACACATATCTTTCCATGAAAGCCTGCAGTTTTGCTATATTACTAGCCAAAACAGAAAGATTTAGGGCACAGAAGACCTCCTCATCTAACAGAGCATTAATAAATAAATGTGTGCTCTGGAAATCTAGCTATGAGTATTTCCCTTGAAATAAATTACCTGTGAGGTTCAGCAGTGTAAATCTATATTTTAAGACATTTGTTTATTTAATAAAGAGTGCAAATATATTCCTTTTTTAAATGGAACTCTCCCTGGGGGCAGCTGGCTTCTGCTTTTGCTAATGGAGCACAGATGTATATTCCTTAATTGAAACCTACACAACTCACAATCTGATGTAAAACAAACAGAAGTTTACTGCTCTCCAAGTCTTCAAATGTATAGTTATCAAAGGCTGCCCTCTGTTGATAAGGAATAATCTTAACTTCTAAACAGCAGCAATGTCTGATTTTTGTTATTACATTACTTTTCGTAGCTGTTTTGTACTGAATGATGTAAACAATTCCAGATATGCTCTTTAAATAAGTTAGAAAAAATGAAATTATTTTGGTTCTTAAGTAGGGGTAAAGGAGGCAAAATACTACATACAAATGTCAGGGTTTTTTGCCGTTTTCCAACAGCGTATTTCATAACATAAGTGCAGAAAGATTTGCCACCTCTTGCCAATGTGTATTTACTATCTTGCCAACAAATTAGGAGAGCAGGGAAAGAGGATGGAAACAGCAAGTGGGATTCATGGGAGTATTTGGATACTTAATTGGTTGTGTAAGTAATTTTGCTATTACAGTTCAACTCTGAAGGCCATGTAAAAGCAAGGTGTACAGTATCTACAGTGCCTCAGAGAAAATGTCCATCATTCACAGTATGTCAAGTAATTTGGTGTTCAAGGACCAAAGAGCAATACTATATAGTCTGCTGAAACATAGTAAGAATTTGAAAATTTTAAATCAGCCAGCTGAGAGTGTGTTTCAGTTGCCTGTGTGTTGCTGTACTTAACCAACAACCTTTCTTTTGCTTCCATATTCTTTTTGTTCATTATTTCATTAATGAATTATTACACAAGTGGCTGTTTATAAATTTTCGGGCATAGGTTTTTGCCTGGGTATATGCAAGAGAATTGCTAAGCTGTAACTTCCAGTCATCCTTTTCCTGCCAGGTATCTCTAGAGGCAGATAGCTCCCTGAAATGTCTTCTTTACCATCACACTCTGTAAATGGGTCATTGTCCTGATCCTGTGCTCCATTTCTTTCATGATTTCTGTTTCAGTCCAAGTATCTGTTGCCATGCAGACAGATATGTTCGTGAAAAGTCCAATGCTGCTAAATCTGGCATCCATAGTTTTTTTCCCATTGCCTTGTGGTATGAAGAAATGTAACTGGTTTCTGTCAGAATAAGGTTGCATTCCTTGACTAGTGAAAGTTACACAGTCTGTTCTCAAAATTCTTTAGGGTTGATGCTGGGATGACTATAGTGATGGTTTGTACATTTCATGTACCTACAGTAAATGTGACCACATGACCTAACCAGCATTCACTCCAAAACCCAGTCCAAAATCACCCCCCATCTTTCAAAAGTTCTTAGATTTTGTTGTATTAGCTTGTGGTGTTTCTTCTGCTGCTGTACCAGTAATTGTTTTCGCCTGTCTGGCACTGATGCTCTGCCCACCCTCCATGTTTTTCTTTTTTTACTTCAACCTTGGCTGTTTGAAAACCTACTTTTCAAGTCAACTTCCCACTTTAAGCTCCTTCCCACTTTAGATCTCATCAGAAGAAATGTGTTTTGCTTTATGTTTATTTTTTTCTTCTGCCTTTTGATCACTCTTATTGTTTCACAGCCAAAATACAACTTCTTGATCTATTAACAAAGGGTTACAGTTATTTACTAGACTAATAAGTTGTTTCATCAAGCTTCTTCACCTGTAGTTTATGTTTTCTGTTTGGACAGTGAAGTTTTTTTACTGTGATTATGGAATGTATAACATTATTTTTAAATGTACATTGATGCACACATGCATGTTCTTTGATGTGTAATGTGTAAGGCAAGAAAAAAGACACTATAAGCAACATTTGCTGTTTCCAAAAAATATCTAAAGACCTTAAGACCTAGAATCTCTTTCAGATTGCTCTTGGATAAAATTGGTAAGGGGTTGGAAATGTTGACAGGAAGCGGCCAAGAACTGTCACCAGTGACAATGACAATTTAATCTCAATGTGCAGTCCGGAATAGGTACTTTTTTGTGGTTACATATAGTGTTAGATATATTTGTATAAATCATAATTATAACTGTTTATCAACAAGAAATTATTGGTAAAACATTTCATTCCAGCATAGATATTAAAGGAAGTTGAGGTGAAACTTTTTGGAGTACAAACTGGCTACAGTTTAATATCTTTGTTAGTGGCAATATTCAGTTTGGTGTTCAGTTTATGGTTTTAGGGTTACACCCTTAAGCAAGGGAAGACTTATACATAAAAGTAATACCATTTAATAGATGTAACAGAAGTTTCTATGCAAAAAGTAGAAAAGCCTTTGCACACAAAAGCCTGTCTTATCTTCTGGCCTGCCCTAGAAACAGATCATTAAGAATATTTTCCCCAAATTAACTTTCTTATGGTAAATCTGTGAAGTGGTTTGAGAGAGAGCATCTTCTCTCTCAGTTCCTGCAGAATGAAGCTGTGCATGCTGAAATTTAATTCAGAAGATGGTCTTCCTCCGTCATAGGTTCCTATGGTTAATCATTTTCTGTATGTTTCATGTTTAGTTGAAAGATCAGTAGTGAAGGGAGACTGTATTGTACCAAGTACACACATCATGTCAAAGTGGTTCATTTGAAGAGTCAATCAATTTTTCTTTGGAGGAATGACCTCAGTGGTTGTGAGGCTTTTATAACATAAGCATGACATGTTGTCAAAACTATTGCAGCAATATCTAGATGAATGTTACAATTTTTCACATATATTTTAGATGTCTGCTGTTTTTATGGAAGGAGGTTTGTCTGTGAGTGAATTAATTGATGAAAATAGTGCAGTAATTCTGCAGCTGACAGAGGATTATATTTAGTAAAAATATTTAGAATTATTTGAATTTATCTGAGCCAAGATGTTGATTTTTGCCTATTAATAGAACTCTTTTGTATCAACTAAATATTTTTATACACACCTATACTATAAACATGACATACTGCACGTATTATATAGTATGAAGTCATGTTCCATGACAAAGACTGTTAAACTAGGTCCAGAACTTCAGTCAAACAAGCTGTCAGGTATCCCCAAATTGAATGCTTTTAATAATTCAGGATGCTATGGTGTTTGTTATAAAATGTAACAAAACTCTTTGGAAGAATGATCCTGCCATCTCTGAGTTGACCTTGGATAACTATTAAACTTGCATATCAAAGGCTGATGAAATTGCAGTTTAATCAGTTAAGATTCCCTTCACTGTAATTTTTTCTATCCCGCTTTATAAAAGAAATTTTACCTAATCTCGTAGCTTTGGTTGTCATAACAAAACCACCCCACACAGGCAGTTTCATGGTATTATAATTCAAACAGTATCACTGCCATGTATACATTTTTCCTGTGACTATAAACTACTGCTCTTTATGTTAGACACCCACAAGCTGGAAAGTAAATGAGAACTAAGCCTTAAGATTGTGAGGAGGACAAGAACTGGCATCCCACCTCCCTCTTCATATCCAGGTAGTGATATCAACCACTTACTATGTTTCCTTTCTCCATTGTGATTTCCCTAAGTTTGCTAATGTTAACTTCCATTTTACTCACAACAGGAATAAATATGTCTTAAACTTTTGGGACTGATACTGTGACTTCCATTCAAATAAGCCTTATATTGTCTTCAGTGGGTTTTGCCAAGGGAAGAACCGCAGTCAGTTTAAAATATGATAGATGAGGATTTCATTAATATACAAGTCGTATGAATGTAGATATCTATTCATCTGGATATCTGTTAAAAATTGGCATTTTCCTAATGTTGCAGGTTGATTTCCAGACTTTTCTATAAAATTATTTCAAACTGGTTCTCTAGGACTTTCAAATGAGCCATCAATTAGTATCAACGTATACTATGAAATAGGAGCTATTCTGGAGCAATAGCTATTGAGCCACTAGATCAAACTGATGTTGTCTTGCTAGGATTGCAGATGTTCATCACAGAAAAAACAGTGGTTAGCAAGTAAGAATCCCAATTTCAGGTTACATTTTATTTTAAAGGAAAGATTTTTGAAGGCATGGATAAGTACTTAGTGCCTAACTTCAAGCAACATAGACATTAACTGGAAGCCAAGGAACAGCTGGGATTTGTGTTTGGAGAAAGATGTTTGTGAGGTAGAGGTCTCAAAGAAAGTGCTCACCACAGAGCTAGGAACTTGCAACTGGCTGCCCTTAAACAGAACCCTAACCACCCAAAAACTCAGGCATGGCAGTTTCAGATTTCCCATCTCAATTATGTATGTGTTGAGTGTGAGAGCCTAAGCTGAATGATCCTTTGGTGCATGCCCCTTTTTAAACTTAAATTTTGTAGTTAAATGGGTTAGCATTTTAGTAAGAAGACAGTCTTTCAAATGGACATTCAATAATGTATATGAGATGTGTCTTTTCTCACCCCTTTGGACACAGAAAGACTGCATTCAGGCCATTTTTGATGTCTGACTTAGGCCTTGCACCTCACTTCCTCTATTGATAGTATGTTGAACCAGGGTCTGTCAACCCCGATAGGATGAGATTTGAATCCCTTATTGCTGCCTTGATATTAAAAGTTAAGAAATTTTGACAGCTGTCAGACATCACTCCTATAATAAGTGAAGTGAGGTGCGGGTTAAAGGCATCTCATCCTGTGAAAGATATTTGGAAAATGCTCATGTCTTTCCATCCGTGCTATGGGAAAGCTTACATTCCTGGCTTAGACTAGGTGCTTAAATCCCAAACTTGCAAAATTAAATGTGATAAAGGCCACTCCACGTTATGAGAGATTCAGAAGCTCTAAGCCTGTTGCCTCCAGGACTTCTATTTTTAAATTATTTTAAAAATATATTTTTGGATGCACTTCAGAAATTCTGCCGCTTCATATGTACTTATATTCCTGGAGAAGACAAATCTGAAGTATCCTCAGGCTAGCTTCTGATGCAGGTCTCTTTAATGTTCTGATATGGAACAGAATCCAAAGCCCAGGTGTTTTAGCACGATCAAAGGTGCTGTGACCTTTGAGATTTCTTACTGGTTTGTTTACAAGAAAGCAAAAATACTTGGCTGTCAGTTTCAAAACATTGTCCACCATTCTGATGTCTCTGTATAACACAACTTGGTAAACCAAATTAATCCCTGACAAGTCCAGTGGGAACATATTTAGCCAAGTGGCACAAAACAGAGAGGGCAAGTAGAATTTTGCGGTAAGAGTTTCTGGACATGCTTAACGACTGAACACACAACACGTTCAGCTACCTTTGCCAGTTTTAAAAGCAGTTACCTATAGAACTTATTTTCTTTTGAAGAAAGGTCAAACATACACTCACCAAATAAAGAGGGTCAGAGGCCACCAGTATCTGACCCACCATAAACTTTTTTTACTCTTGCTGTAGCATGTAAACCTGCAGCTAAGCAGGTAAACCAAGATCTCCAGCAGGGTCTATGCAACAGCACTGCCAATTGCCCTAGATAGCTAAATAAGTATTTGCAGTTGGATAACCTTAGTGTTTGCAGTGTTTAGGCTATTTCCAACCATATTCAGGGAAGTAAAATTGGCAGCTTTATTTGAAAAACTCTCAGCCAGAAGGTGAGGTGGATGTGGTTGGTACACATGCTAGATCCACTGTTCACAGAATATTTTTTAACTGCATCAACATCAGGCCTTTTCTGCTCACTGTATCTCTGTAAACAGTGTCGGGACTTTTTGGGAGTTGTGTGCTTGACCTACAGCCTTGTGATTGCCCTGCAGCCAAACAAGCACCTTTGTATCTTTGCACCATTGCCAGACATGGCAGTTTTCCCCATTACTTTTTAAGCCCTTGGTCTAGTATTTTGCACTTAGGCTTTAAGAAACTACTTTTTTGGGGTTTTTTCCCCTCTATCTGTTCTGTGCCCATTATGGATTAAATCCCACATTGAAGGTCCAAATCAGCACTAAACACATGATATATATCCATAGGAGAATTCTCTCTCCCTGGGGTTTCTCATCTATGAAAGCATTTGAATTAAGCAAAAGTCTCACAAAGCAAGTTGCCATTTCACTGTGCAGTGTTTCAGGCCATTCGTTTATGCAACAAAACTTAATTACTGTAATGTTATACCCTTCATAATATGTCTAGGTTTAGATTTGCTTTTCTACCCTTTATTGTAGACTGGTAAGATGTCCGTAATGAATACAAAACAATGTTGCCCTAAGCAGTCATTCTGAGTTCAGAACCCATTTAAATACCCCAGAAAGTTTACATTGTTTTTTCTAATAAAATATTTTGGACTTGTGGAAGTTAAATTTTTTCTGTCACTTTCACTTAAATTTCTCAAGTCCATTACTGAGAATTTTCTGATATATTTGTTTTTCCATAACTACACCAGGACTTCTCAGTGATGAAGTTTTCAGCTGAGAAGCAAATATTTCTTTTGCAGATCATAGACCAGGCAGTCCAGAATATTGTGAGGCAACAGAAGCAATAACTAAAATAAATGGTCTGAAAGAAAATAAAAGGATATGTGTATGTTATCTGATGAAAAAAATCCCAAAACATATACACTGAAAAAAACAAAAAACTGAATCCTTACAGATCTCTCTGCAAAATAAAATGTCAGTGATATAGACTATCCACTGTGATTTCATTGTTGTTGCTGGGTTTATATAAAATATCTGAATAAGATACTGAGTAGTGGTTTGCCATGAAGATTTTGAGTCTTTGCAGTCTGTTTGTTTTAAGGAAGAGGTAAAGCAGTTAAGTATGTACAAATAAACCGGTAATTAGAGCACCCTCTTCGGAAATACTGGAGGTTGATTTTAGACTTTTGACTATGAAAGAGAACTTAAAATATTCCTCTCAATTACCTGAACTTTCAGCTATGGAACAGTTTTGAGATTTGTTCATCCCTTTGAAGCTAGACTAGCAGAGAAGAGAAAGGAAGGGCCGGTTGCCATCGCATCTAATGACTGAAGACTCCACTCCCTTACCTCAGCCCTGAAAATTAGACAAGACACAGGAAAGAAAGAAGAAATATTCTTTGGAGCTCTTCTTGCTGTATACTTCACAAAAACCATCAATCCCCTTCAAGTGAGTGCACTCCTCCAAGATAGCTAGGATTTTGGATGAATGAAAAAGTCTCATTGTACCTGACTGCAGATGCCTACAGTGAAGGTTCTTCTGTGCTCATCACTTCAGGCTCCTTTTGTTATCAGTGGAAAGAAAAGCGCTTCAATTTGCAATTCATCTGACCTACCTTGGGTATCTCCTTTAGAATAAGATGAATAATGCTCTGAAAGCATCTCTGTCTCCATTTACTACAAGAAAAGCCTGGGTGAGTAGGTCAGGTGCAGTACGGGGATGAAAATAGACAGACACTTCTAAAAGAACATCACTTCTATCCTGTAAATGGAAGCATTTGAGACATGAGAGTGAATTGCCCTTTATCAGTGCTGAGCAATATACAACAGGGAACCTGAAAACATCACGTTTATCAGAGGCCTAATTTTACATGCCTGTGGTTATTAATATTTTCTCCTATATGCTGCAAAGTAACAATAATAGCACTTAATCTTTGAAGAGAATGCGTTAGAAATTCTGAAATGCCCTGAAATTACAGTAGTCGAAGTGCATATTTCTAAAGAGAAGCAAAAATTTTTTTGACAGTAACTGATGAAACACATTGAAAGACAGTGCGTTTCATGTTGTTTTTCCTAATTTGGGGGTTTTTTGCAGCACTCATGGTGCTACACCATATCTGTATTTTTGCCCATTATTCAGCACACTAGCACAATCTCCTATAAACTATATTTGATATGGAATGGGATACTCTATTGTACCAACACAGATCTTGTAATAAATACTTTTCCAAGACATGTATACATATGAATATTATGTATATATATACTTTGAATTAAGTGGAAGTATATTTTGCAGGAATATTATACAGGATAAAATGCTCAAAGGTAGACAGCCATGGGCACTTAAAGTGTTTCTTTTTTTTTTGTAAATATGTGATAAGATTGCACTGTACCTTTTCTGAACACCTGAAATGCAGTTT
The DNA here is from genome assembly GCA_013399915.1 of Illadopsis cleaveri. Classification (NCBI taxonomy): domain Eukaryota; kingdom Metazoa; phylum Chordata; class Aves; order Passeriformes; family Timaliidae; genus Illadopsis; species Illadopsis cleaveri. Next base: position 268,130 of record VXBB01012528.1, read on the forward strand.
CTAACTTACAGAAATTCAATAGTTTAAATATTACGTAGCGCATTTACATGAATCTCTCTAAATGATTAGATCTTTGTAGTAAAAAAATTCCCTTTTTTAATATTGTAGCTCCTTTAGTAAGGATCTTATTTACAAAGCGTTGAAGCTTAGAACCTATGATGTAGGTCTCTTCCCATGCCAGGTGACTGGGTGTGAGGTGACCTTGGGAGCACCCAGCTCAAGGTCTGGCAGCATTCCAAGTATGGTTATATTCATTGTTTAAATGGTGTTCAATCTGACATCAGCCCATCAGGAAACTTTCCCTATTTCTGAAACAAAGGGAAAGTGGGTAGTCATTCCTTTGATACATTCTGTAGAAATATCATCATATGGGTAGCTTGCTGGGTAACATAACTGGCAGACATAACTCTGCTGGGTAGATTAGCATGTACACCTGAAAATGAAGCTGTAATATTCAGAGGTCAAAGCCTGCAAGCACTGTTCAGGAAAGATTGTGGTCCAGCCTTATCTAAGATAAGTGAGTTTTCTGCTTCCCTTTGCAAGTTATGACATGTCTTTATATTATTACTTTTTTATTCAGGATGCATTCATTATAGTTTTGGGCTTGGTCTGTGAGCTAGAGCAGTCTTTAGGATCTCAGTTTCCATAGAAATAAATTAGGTTTAAGCTTGTATATACATTCATGGATTCAGCCTTTCATCCTCATATTTTTCCAGTGCCTAACCTTGTGAAGAGCCCAGCAGCCTACTTATCAGGAAAAAATCAGAAAATGGTAGGAAAAAGTAGGACTGAAAAGGATGTCAGGTGGTCAAGTAGTCCACCTTCCTGCCTTAGGGTGGGATTAACTCAACCTAGACTAAATACCTATTTGTCTAATCCAACAAAGCAGATTGCCTGGGGAGGCCATGCAATATCTGCTAGTCAATCATAAATAGAGACAGTGCAGATCAAAACCTCTCGCTCTGCCTTGGAGCAACCATGCACACATGGTGCACTCAAGGAAGGACAAGCTAAATCCCAGAAGATCTTTAATGATACAGTCTAAAGGCTGAGATGTCAGTTAAACTCTTTGATGGGAGCAGATCCACCTGACATGGCAAAGGAGAGACTGCAGCAATTCAGAAAGAAGGTTGGCTATGCCAAAACATGTATTTCTATCATACAGTCTTAAAGAACATTTTTTTACATAAAAGAAACAAAAGAAAGACAAAAATAATGTTCTCTTCCATCACTCCCTTTAAAAATAGTCAATTCATCTGAAAATAAGGGTGTTAATGGAGGATATGCTTCTTTGGGAGTGGCGGCTTCTCTAATGTTCTGGCTTTGTATGTGTCCATGAAGGAACAATGATGCTCTCTTATACTTTGTGTTAGTAGCTCTGTTATGATTTATTTAAAGAGAATGCAATTTTATTATTGTATTTTGCAGAAAAGACAACACTCTGCTTGAAAGTGTCCATGTTTCCTGCTGTTTTTAATATTTTGGCATTGGTGCTCAAGGGGCTCTGATTGGAATAATGACAATACCTCTGTTACCACTGAACTTTTTTTGCTGTCTTTATTTAATTGCTGTTTCTATTGGTTATTGGTACATTTTCCCAGTTGCTACCTTTCATACCTACTTCCATTGCTTTCCAAACAGGACTAACAGGAATCTGTGTTTCTGTTCAGAAGTATACTACTGGGGTGGTTCTAGGCAGGTCTCTTGTATTAATAAAAGGGCTTTTGCACAGGAAAAAAAAAAACACCAAAAAAACCCAAGTAAAATACAGGATCTAAAATGAAGATGCAATAGAAGGCACAACAAATGAAGCCTGTTTTATATGAAACATAACTTTTATAAGCAGTAGAAATACAGGACCTGCTACACACATAGAGTTATATTCATTAGCAGGCAGAGTTTTCTTATTTTTTCCTTCAAACTCTAAATACATTTATCTCTATTAGTGTCTTCCACTGAAAACACAACCCTAGAGACAGAAGAGCAAACAAAGGTTTCCTAATCTTGCTAAGATTCAGTGCAAATATGTGGTTCAAGCTGTATTCCAGAAGTGCTTTCTAAGGCTCTTAGATGCGTATCTTAGCACTCATGCTGAACTCTTGCATTACGGGCCATCTAAACAATGACATCCTGTTTTCTCACTGGAGGGGTCGTAAACTTGTCCTGTTGTCATTTCAGGGCTGTACTGCCTGAATTTCCTCTAAAGCATCTGAAATGTGCCCAATATGTGTCCAAAAGGCCATAGATATGCCTAGAAGATTCTCATAAGCCAAAGCCAGCATGATCAGTAGACTACAGGGCTCAGAAGAGAACTGATTAAACTCCCTTCCACCCAAAAGCACACATATAGAAACATCCCCTACTCCACCAATTTGATCTACTTTTATTTAAAGAAATTCTGCTCTAACAAGCAGTCAGGCAGAAAGAATTGGTGATACCCAGGACTGATGTGACCACCCTCAGAAATCTCTCAGGGAGTGATCCATCTGTTAGATGTTTAGAGTACACGTGTATCATGTCATGCTGGTAGTATATGAACTCTCAGTAAATGTTGATATAAAATCAAGTTTGCTTTAAAAAAAAAAGTTAAGTAATAATAAAGTAATAATGCTGAGAAATTCAGCTGCTTAGGTCTTCATGTTTTCACTTCATGTCCTTTCTCCCCCAGATTTTTTGGTTTAGATACCTTGAGAGGTATTCAAATGCCGAAGCATATGTGTCTAGTGCTCTCAGGTTCCACACAGAACCTGAGACATCAAACTGGGCTAGTAAATGTGTTACAGGACCTATGGAAAAGCAGCTACAGTCTTACGAAGTACAGAGGCAAGAAAAAGACCACAAAGACATCTTAAAAAACACTGTTGGGTGTGCTTAGTAGCACCCTCCATATGTCTCAGATGTTTGTTTCCTGTGTCCAGTATAAATTATTTATTAGCAGATCCCTCCTAAACACACACAGGCCAGAATTCTCAGATGGTGAACAGTCATTAGCAAATGGGACCAAGGATTGAACTCCACTTCTTCACTACAGCCAGATTCAGGAGTCAACAACATCACCTGCTGGCCTGATCCCTCCTGCCTCAGTTTGTTAAAAAACACCCAAGAAACACTCTATGGACTCCCCTCTTCACTGTTAAAGCAAAAAACACAGCTCAGGTGCCACCTCACCCTGCAGCTCCTTCTCTTTTTCCTGGTGTCTGACTCACAAGAAGTACTTGCTGCTCTCACAAGTCTCAGCCTTTTGTCTGTCCTTCACTGTAACACCGTAAAGGGCTGCAGATACTGTGCTGTGCCCCTAGTACAGCGAAATAAGAACTGCAGACTTTTTCAGCTGAGAGAAGCAGAGAAGTTTTGGGCACAGGCATTCCCACCCTTGGTCCAGCTCAAGCGTGTTCCTTGAGATCAGACACCAGCACTCATGCCAGGACACAAAGGACACCTTCTCGCATGGAAAACAGTCCTAATGATATCACATGGAGTTCATTCTGCATTTTCAGGACAAGACTGCTTGGGCCTGATGAAAAGTGGAGAAATAGGTGATTTCAGTAGAGTCCATGATTTGTAATATGAGGAATGACTAAATTTTGCCTGACACTGTATTAGAAACAGCTGGAGAGAGTTGAAATTGCTCATTTAGATTTGACTGGACCATGGTCTCTTGATAAATCACACAGTTGCATGATCAGTGAAGCTGTACGGGGCTTATGTGGGCTGCCAAACACGGACTGTAAAATAGATCTGAGCATTGCTTGAAGAAAGTAATCTCTTCAGTGCTGCAACAAATGTGAGGTGAGGAGAGGCAACACAGTAGGGATGAGCATGTTCTCCCTCCTGCTGCTGCTCTCAAGAAACAGGTCTGCATGAGCAGAAATGATGGGAGGAAGGGGAGGAATAAACAACAGGACAGGTTGGATGGAGGAACATCAGGGTTGGGCACCACAGATGTTAACATCTCAGGGTACTCTTATTCTTGTTTGTGAAATATTAAAAGGTCTTTAAATTGGGTGGAAAAGGAGAGAGAGGTGAGGCAAAAAACCCACAAGTGGCTAAGAATAGACAAGAAAACTTAGGAAAAATAAGGCAGTATGAGGTAACAATTTGAATCATTAGTGACTGTACTCTTTTTTCTACCATGCTTTCTTGTGTTAAGTTAAAAATGTCTATTTTGCTAGCAGAGGTCTCAAAAGTAGCAGTTGCAATGAAAAAATACATTGTGCCTGTTTTGAGTGGGATTTTTTTGTGTGTTTTTAAATGCAAGGATGTCTACAGCTATTATAGTTTGTCATTAAAGCTGAAAGCTCATGCTTGCTTTTATTATGTGCAGGCCAAGCAAAGATAACAGAGCTTAACTCTGATAGGTAATTTGGCAGAGTGAGCATTAGTATGATGGTTTAGTGCTTTATACCAATTAAGCAAAAGGGTTTGGCTGTTCCTGCCCACAGCTATTCCTGACTTTTCTTCTCAGAAATTCTTAAATTGTCAGGAATGTACAGTAACTAAAATTTATGGTCTATTTATAAGTGCAAGAACAAGTGGAAGGCCTGATAACCTTAGCAGTGCCTTTACAGTAGAGTGGAGCTCTGTTCTTTCTCATATGCACACGCCCAGCAGCCAGCCCTAAATATACTGATGTTTTCACGTGCATGTACATAAGTATCCAGTGACAGTAACAGCAGTGAACCAAGATAGACTTTTAGAGTTTTTCCATTTGGAGAGGGGATGACCTCCAGAAAGCCATCTAATCGTGATCCTGGTAGGCATTACAAGCCTTTTTTTAAACTCTAAAATACTTCAGTTAGTAATCTCAGGGAATGTATCTTCAGTGCTTGAGAAGCTTGTTATTTTAGATGAATATATTAATCTTTTGTAACTTCCATGATTTTCGTGTTGGTAATGTGTTTGTAACTTCTTTGCATTTCAGTTATATTATAAGACTCAGAAGGATTAACCATGGAGCAATGTGATTTACATGCACTTCATTTATTATGAGACATACTTATGATGGGTCCGTTCAGCAAACAGGCACAAGATACACCCATGAGAGAAGGCATGAGACAGACACACCAACAGTGCTGCTGTGAGCTCCTGCAGCAGCAGGTTCAGGCATGCAGGTCCCACGTGAGGCTGGACAGAGTGGGTCAGACCTCTTGGTGCCCTCAAGGCCCTGATGGAAGCTGAGAGAGAACTTTTCTGAAGTTTGCCTGAAGAAACATTGAACTTGCACTGTCCAATATGAGTCATGATGGTAAGAGGTGGAGGGATTTGTCTGGAAAGCCATCAGGTGAGCCAGACTTGCTCTGCAAATCATCTTCTGGCTGCTAATGGCCCCGTCACACCAGACACATGAAGAGATTGTTTCTGTTTTGTTCTTAACTGAAAAAGCTGCATTGAAGTGACTAAAGCAGTAAGCAGCAGGGACTGAGAGGTGAGTGAGTATTGCCTGAAAGTGATAAAATAAAATGGTAATGTGGAAAGAGCAGAGATTTTCTCCTGTTTGAACAAGGGAGGAAATGGAGCAAAATTTGGATGTGGTCAGAAGGGTCTCTAGTAAATGGACCCTGGAAGTGATTCAGGATTCCTGAGCCTCCTCTGTTGTCAGCTTTAAACACTGCTGGTAAAATGTGTCTCTTCTTGATTTATGCAGAAGTTGACAAATGTGCCACTATTAACTAAAAAGGATCCAAAGAGCAAAATTCTGACAATGAACCTTGTGGGTCACTGTAATGCTACATAATGGATTTTCTGAGGGGGTCAGTTTCTTTTTCTTAAAAAACCCAAGAGTTTCCATTAACATTCCCTCTCTCCTCCCTTTACTCCTCCTGCTAGATTAGATGAATAAATCTGCAAAGTCAAGCATTCACAAATATGTAAATGCCAAGATGAATGTTACTGTTGCAGGAGAATAAACCTCTGCTGATGTTGCCACCTGCCCATGTACTCAAAGCCAGATAGTTTATTTTTTCCCCTAATCATAGCAAAAGAGTTGTGGCCAGGCCTGTGTGATCCTTATGGAACAGCTGTCCTTACTCCCAGGGAACATCTTTTTGTACAGGTCAATCATGAATTCATTCAAGAAAACAAGGGCAAATAGATAAAATATTTGCAGCTCAAGTGATCTCTCAGCTTCAGCTATTTTTCTTCTTTCCTTCCATTTACCTCAGAATTATCCTTGAATTAATCCAGTAACTCCAAAACCTGTTATGCTCTTTGATAGATGTATTTCAATACTTAAAATATACTGGTCAAACTCTCCCAAGTCACTTTCTGAAAGTGATGGCAAACAAAACCCCTTCTCTTTTAATTTCTTCATGCCGGACTTCTAGTAGATTATATTAAGCGTGTTTTGGCATCAGGTTATGTATTTCTGAAAAGAGCAGAGTTAAAATGCATCATAAGATGGATGGCATCCATAGCTATGTGTGAGGGGGAACATTTTTGTACCTTTGAGAATATACCAACTGGCTTGGTAAGTGTATGCTACAAATCTTGTCAAGCAGGATTGCAGGCTTAAATAAATTTTCTGGTCTCTGATCTCAAATGGAATGTTTTAGTGTGGCACTATATGTTGTTAATTCATGACTAAATATTTAACAAAGACATAAATTGCGGGGCCCTATTTCCTGGGCAGAAGGACATTGCTCCTATCTAAAGTTTCCAAATTGTTGAACCAAATTGGATTTAGCAGTTCGGCATAACTGCTCTGTGAGCAGCTTGATGCTTTTAATCTAGACTACAAGCATTTAATTTAAATGTCTCCTGAGAAAGATTCAGCACATACAATCCTCACTGAAGAGAGTGGGAAGTGATGAGCCCCTCGGAAGTGGGAATGTACACTTTGAGGGATTGTATCTTTATTACTCAATAAACTGTAAATTATTTTTACTGACTACTTTTGTGCATTTCCTTACTTTAATCCCAAAATGAAACCATCTGCTCTCAGACATTTTTTCCCTGTTCTCATCAGCAAATTATTAAATTACCTGGAAATCTGAAAAAAGGTAATCAGTACTTAGGAATGAAGTGTTTTTATGAAGTAGCAAATGCTGTTCTCAGTTGTGGACATTCTTATAGGTGGCAAAAGAGAATGCATTAACACTTGAAGGGTTTGATTTTTCCTGTTCAAATGTGGATTTATGCAACTCAAAGAGCCACATCCAAAGCAGTTATGTAAGTTCCTTCAATGGCCAGACATTAAGCCAGTTTGTGAAGCTGGGCATGAGATTCATCTCATGTTGAAGCAAAAGCCTACATTTGGTGAAATTAACCTCATTTCAATGGTTAGTCCTTCACTGCTTGTGTTAGGAACTTAAATGTATCAGATACAGGTACCAATAATCAGTTAAATGAGTCCCATTCATGTTGCCTTTAAATCAGTGTCCTGCAAAAGCAGTAAGATCCCAGGCTTTCTCTTCTTATTGGCATAATAGAATAATAAAGTAGTCCTGCAGAAAGAATGTAGAGAACAAAATTTTCCTTCAATTTTTGTGATGTGGACTTTTAGCATTACATTATTGCTTTTATTTCCTCTTAAATGCTCAGTTATTAGTCTTCAAAGCTAGAAAAATCTTTTCAATTTACTGTACAAATCAAGAAAAATAACACTGCTTTATGCAAGTCTTAGAATGAAATGGAAAATTTTAATTTTCGTAAAGAAATAAAAGAAACATTCACTCATTTGCAATGTTTATTTCATTTAAATTATTTTTGTGTTAAGTGTAAACCTCCATTTTATTTGGGAATAATGTTGACTAATGTCCTTATATTGAATAATGTCATTAAAGAGTTTGACAGTGAAAATGTAGATAAGCTTGTTTATCTTGTAGAATAGTTCATTTGCCTGAAACACCACTTTTCAGATTTAAAAAGTAGTACAGGGGAACCTTTTATTCGAGAAAAAATTTAGAAATCATTCAAAGCCTTCTTGTTGTTCTTAAGTACACTGATTAGCTTTCTATACTCACCTGTTTATGCTTCTACTGGCACAGTCCCACAATGACTAGATTCTAATTTATGTTCATGTCTATCAACTTTCTTTCACCCTCATTTTATATTTGCATTTTGTTTTCTTAACTGTGTTCCATTTTCTCCCTGAGGATGGCAGTTGTGTGGGGGGTTTTTTGTTGTGTGAGGGCTTTTTAATCTTATTTTTAAGACTAGGATTCTGGTTTTTTCTTATTTTACCAGATTTTATTTTAAGAATATCAAATAAATAGTAAAAAATAAGCCTTTTTTTCCAAGTAGAGTTTTTCCCCATGCCTGCACCCCTCATTCATTCACTTCACAGTCATTCTTAGCTTTGTGAGTAGTATTAATCATTGTGACTTTCCTGTTTTCAGAGCTGAAAATAACCCAGCAATGCTTACTCTCACTGTCTGACTATTAACTCAGTGACCTCTTATCATTATTGAAGAGCTTTCATTCAGTGTTTGCCCATCTCAGGTAGAGGACTTTGGAATTAGGAGACTGTAGTCTCTACAGTTAGAAAATTCCAAGGCTGATTTAATATTAGCAGCATAAGGACCTTCAAACACTTCCTTTCAGTTTGAAGTTCCTCACAATGCTGTGATAGATAGATGCTAGAAAATCCCAACAAAATAAGCAAACAAAAAACCCCAAGACACAAGGAAAAAAACAAACCCCAAAATTAGCTGGATTGTTCTGTCTGACTTGCATGGACGTGATGGGACTACAGACATTTGCACATTTGTTAGAGCTGTGCTCTGTAAAAATGTGGTGTACCTTTGTTCTCAGTTATCCTCAAGAAAGGTGATTCTACTTTTTCACAATGTGCTACCTCTTTTCCCACATTTTAGTCACTAGATCTTTTCCTAAACAGGTTTAGACACTGAATGTAAGGTTCTATTAAACAGAAATGCTCAACATGTTCTAGTATTTCTAACAAGATTAATTTTTTTTTCAAAACTTGGCTGCTTTGGTCCTTCTTTTTCATCACCAAGATTCCCCAGCAAGCAGCAAAAAAGAATCCCCCTTTTTTTTTTAGTTATTATTATTTTTATTTATTTTTATTTAATCATAGTAGTTCTTCCAGTATTAGAAACTATCATTATATCTTCTGAGGAGATAGAAAATGGTTGCCATCTGAATCTTGGCAAGGTTCTGTGGTCTCTGCTGTCACAACAGCATGATGTCATCTGCCTATGTCACCCCTTCCCTAGTGGGACCTGTCAGCACACTTAACCACATTTTTGCTTGTATACCTTTAGTGAAGCAATGGGATTCTCTGTGTCAGTACAGCACTTTGCAGCATCTGAATATAGCTAGTTTCTAGCTTGGGGCAAGAATAGCTAGGCCTAAATTTAAATTTTCCCTCTGAATGCCAACTCTTACCATGGATGTGTCTTCATGTTACACCCCCATTGAACTCTGCAAAAAGAGTGAAGATGCTGTCTGGGAAAGGAACAGTGAGCCAGCTGCCCAAAAGGTCTCCACTAAATAGAGAAGCTGATGAGTGTTTTTTGGTATTTTGAGAATTACAATTTAGAGTAAAAGAAAAGATAAATACTAGGAGTGTGACAGTGCTGCCAGGAATGTCAGTCTTGACTAGATGTGTCCCTAAGGTCTGTCAGGATTGTTATCAATCTCTGTGAAGCTCAGTAGCAGTAATACTTTAATTTACCATTTTCAAAAGACATTTCTATCAACTGGGAAAAAAACCATTCTGATGTTTGCCAGTTGCTAAACATTAGTTTTGTTGTAGTAACAAAGATGTTAAGATCCTTCAGCCAAAACATATGAAAAGATTTAACCTGTGAGGATGAACACTTCAAGAATGGTCAGATGAAATTTTTGATTTTCCCTGGTTAGGAACCACATGGCTGTCTGCAAAGAACACAGGATCTCATCAGGATGGGATGGGATGGGAT
>VXBB01012528.1:279084-294097 GCA_013399915.1 Illadopsis cleaveri
AGGGAAGGGAAGGGAAGGGAAGGGAAGGGAAGGGAAGGGAAGGGAAGGGATTTGCTGCATGTTCCTCCTGCCATGCTGATGTGGAGAGCGTGAGCACTTAATGTGCAAGCTGTACCGATGCTCTGGCAAAAAAAGGCTCAACAGGTAAACATTTAAACATTTAGACATCATTTAAACAAGTGTGCTGGACAGAAGACCAGNATTTATTTATTTTTTATTTTTTTTTTTAGGAAAACAAAAACAAAACAAAAACCAAACCAAAACAAACAAAAAAAAGTAAAGGCAACTAACTTTCATCTCCTCATGAGAAGCAGAGGAAAATGTTCTCTGGCTCAGTGTTTTCATGGAGTGCCTGTGACCCGGAGAGGATGTCTGCAACTGTTCCATGAGCCATAGCACACGTTAATTAGGAGTTTGATGATAAGAATATACTACAGTCCCTGAAATGTTCTGAAGATTTTCAGTGTCTCAGATTCAAAATTCCCTAAAACCAGAATATTTCTGGATACAAGAACAGAGAAGTGATACCTACATGTGGACTATGTAGCTTTGGAATTTCCCTAGTATTTGACTGACTGTTGGTAACACATGGATGATGACACACACTCCATTTCTGAAGTGAAAATTAAGAAAAAATTACAGGAAGAACTATGTGAAATACCTTTTATTTTTAAACATTGGGATCTAAGGATGAAAAAAGATGTGTGTGTAGGAATTTCTTGTAGAAGTGAGTCATCCTCTGAATCCCACATCTTAGCAAGACTTTTGGGGCATTTGATTGTCACACCAAGAAATCATACATGTGCTCTTTGTTTTCCAGGAATTCTTTACAGATTTTAGAAAGCTTACAAAAGGAGATGCAGTTTTCTAAAGAAATAGCTACACATGCTATGAGAAACCACACGGATTCCCTAAAATATAAACAAATTGAAAAACACATTTGAAATCATTTGTGCACTGTAATCAGAGAAGAAAACCTCAAATCCTGACTGACACCAACTATTAACTTTCTGTGGTTCCTGTTGGAGATATTGCTGAGACAGAACTAACCAGTGGAGTACTTTGAAGCTGTTAAAACACTTCATTTTTAACCTTTGCCAATGTGGCTATCTCAAACAAAGCCTTTGATATATCCTAAGTTTTGAGAAAGGCTCTTCTCTAACATAAATTCACACACAAAACTGTAGAAGAACCAAAAGTTCACACCTAATTTTGAAGGCTCCAAAAGCCTGATAATGAAAAAAACCACCACCTTTAATGAAAGGAAGACCACATATTCTGTGATATTTAATCTGTGCCTCATTCTCAAAGGAAAATGTTCAAACTTATTTAAGCATATCTGGCATGCAGCCACACAGTAAATAAAACTTTCTAAGAGGCCTTCTTGGTTTTTTACCCTTCTTTTCCATTCTCTTCTGCTTCTCTTCTCTCTACCTGTAAAATTTAGATTTAGCCAACCCAGTTCTATCTCAGATCTTTGTTTCCAGAATGTAAATTGAGAAGAATTTCTCATTATCTATCTTGAAAGTGAAACATGACACAATCCGTCCAATTCCTGTTTACGGGATTGACCTGTGTGGGTTCATCCCTCATGGAAGGAAGATCCTGATTCTATCTCTATCGGTCCATCAGCATGGGTTAGTATTAAAATAGTCACTGTCTGTATGGTTTTTCTCCATTAATGCATCTTGTCATAGATTGTGCAAACTGATATAATTTCTACAAGGGATTCTGCATTCTTACACGCCTCAGGATGCCCAGGCCCCCAGTGAAAGTGAGAAAAAAGCCATATGGCCCCTCCCTGAACTAATCATCTGTCCAGGCATTCTCTTAAGGCTGTCTGTAAGTTTTAGCAGACAGTCAACACTTAGGAAGAGGAGCTCTTCCTAAGGAAGGGAAGCATCTGAGCTCCCCACAGGTGCTGGGGCCTTCACATTAAATTAAGGTCTAACCCAAACTCTGCTACACTAAGATCCTACAAATTTGTCCTACAAACTGGCAGGGTGGGTAGAAACAAAGATGACTTAAGAGAAGTTTCTTTAGTCTGGGAAGAGAAGAATATAAGAAATGTTTTCAAATATATAACAGGATATCACAGAAAAAATAAAGAAGTAAAGAATTTTCCCTATCCAGTGGGAAGATAACCGTTAATGGGCCTATATTGCAGCTGTGGAGAAATAGATATAAAGGGGAGGAAAAAAATCTAATTTCTAGCACAGAGAAGTACAAAAATAGATTACTAGAGGAGAAAGGAGTTCCTATCATGGTTTTAAAAGTACAGTAGATAAATAAATGCCAGAAATGACACAGGCATGTTCCTTGGAGCTGGGACTGCAATGCCTTTCAGCATTTATTCCAGATCAGCTGTCTACAAGTCTACAAATAACTAAAAATCAGCAATAAATAGACTGGAAAATAAGCTCTCTTACCACTTTCACACCTGAATCACACAAAGAAAATGGAACTTTTTTAAAGACAGTGAAACATTTTCTTCCTCAGCTAATTGTGCCCACAGCACCTATTTTGGTCTTTCTTATGTCCATTATGTAAACAATGTTACTCTGAATTTAAAAGTAGAAAGTAAACTTTTGGACCAAATTCTCTGCTTGTACAAATTGGCCTGGCTCCAGTTACACTCAGGGACTCATGCTGGATTTTATTTACCATACCAGGGTCTGGCCATTTGACTTAGTCTCCTCTTGACTTTCCTGGCCTTTGCATCAAATCCTTGAGCAGGACTGACTCTTAACTCACGAGGTGCCGTATCCACACAGACACAAGTCAAAGTGCTTCAGAATGGCTTGAACTGTGGGAGCATTCATGGCTCTGTCTAATTAAGCAAATACAGGGAGCCAGAAAAAAATGGGCAGGAGCAGTTAAATCCAGGAAGAGGTCAACCCCATTGGTAATTAGCAGGACAATGGATCAAAGAACTCCATTTAGCACAGGAAATATTGAGCACCTCGTCTTTATAGCTGAATCTGATAAAACTTGGGTTATACATTTTCTACTAAATGAACCAGAGGCAGCTACAAACAGGAGGCTATTGTTTAACCTCTGTGGGAATTTCTGTTGGGTTATTGCATGCTTGATGGGCTACAGAAGAGCAGCCCTTATGCCACATACTGATGTAGGTCTAATGATCTCTTATCTTCACATCCATAGTGGTTATTCCAAAAGCAAAGAAAATGAAAGCCTTTCAAATAGCTTTTCCTCTAAAAAACTTGTGCCTCTGAGTTTTTGTGTGTTTAGTGGATTTTTTGATGTTGTCTTTCTCTTCAGCTTACAAATAAATATACCCAGTGCTTTATTTTAGCAGGTTTCTTGTTCCAAAGGAGTAATTCACTGGTTTTATATTACACCCTTCAAGACCTTAATCAGAAAACTCTGTTAGACAGAAAAGGTCAGAAGTAAAAGTGAAAAGACGAAAGGTCTTCAGAACCATTGTTACATTAATCCCTAAAAATTACCTCTTAGCAAATACTGCACTACTCCAGGCCTGTGCCTACTGACACTGCAATTTCAGTTCTTTCCAACAGCTTAATTAAGAGAATAACACACACGTCGTACCTGCTGGAGTCAGTCTGAACCATGTTTCCCTTTGAATTTATGCACCGAATTAATAAAGAGAGAACAAAATGACAACCGAACATCCAGTGCTCAAAAAAGGAAAAATCCTTTTCTTTGCAGATAGCTACAACATTATGTATTCCTCACTGCTAATTGCAGATGAAAGAAAACTGGTTTTAGATTTTTCTCTGGAGATGTTGCTAGGTTAATCTTTACTGGTGGCTGGAAAATAAACTCTCCACACTCATTTCACAGTCAAAGGACAGTTCTTCCCTGGGTAATTGCAAATACCTAGCATTATGCTCCTCCTCTGACCTTTTCTGAGAAGATACTATCTCTGTCCCTAGAACATAAAGAATAATGTTTTCTTTTTCTTTGCAGACATATACAACTTTTCATTGTTGTTTCCAGCGTGTGTCTGGATCAGAAGCCATCACAAGCGGATCAGTCACATTCAGAACAGAAATTGCCTCCATCAGGATCAAATTCACTGTAGAAGATCTGATTTTCTCTTGCAGCTCCTGCTTCCTTATGGGACAATGCGTCTTCCTGGGTTTATGGTATACTGTGTTCTGGACATTTAAAAAGGGTATACGATCCAACTTCATTCTCAGATAACTCCATGGAATGTTTCCATTGCCTCGAATGAAGTTGGACCTGCCTTAGCAGAGTCAGAGCAAAGGTAGTGCTGCAGCAGTGCTCTGACCATACATGGCATATTCACAAACCCTTGTACTGCCCTAAAGTTCTGATTTTTCACAGTGAAATAACAACTTCTTTTATTTCATGGGCATTAAAGTAGAGTGGTGCACAGTTTCTAATCAGCAATTACAAAAAAGGGAAGGGAGAAAAGGAGGGATCACAAAAGTCAATTACTAGCAAAAGCCTCCATAGCAACTAAACTTACTACTTCTTTTCTTTCTAAGCCTCCTTGTACATGCCATAAGCACAAAGCAGCCAGGCTTCCCTACAGTTCATTGGTGCCAAGTGGATTAGGCTGGCAGAGGCTGTGCTGGTTTAATCCCCTTTAATGCCTTGCACCTTCAGTCTGATGAGTAGCCAGACCCTTTTTCTCCAGCTCCACACTGAGCTCATCAGCAAAAATGTCTTATCATTACCATCAGCAACAGGAAACTGCTTTTCCCTGTGCTCCAGGATTTCATGCCCCTTAAAAGAGCTGAAGAAAAATACAAGCTTTTGCTGAAGTTTTCTTCCTTCTAACAGCTGCAAGTTGCCTAATGAAGGGTAGTAGCATTTATGCACATTGCCCCTGAAAAGTGTAAATGAAAACTTGGCAATAAAAAGCCAGTTCTTGGCAAGTCTGTGAAGAATTCTTTTCACACCACAGAGAGATGACATTCATTCACAACTGAAGTGTATCCTACTGGAAGACAACACCAAGCAGTATTTCACAGGCTTTTCTATACCCAGGGTAGAATGGGCTGGATCATACTTGTGTTCTTAGAAGTACCAGGAGAGAAAGAGTATACTCAGGCTGGGGAGGATGGGGGCCCTTGGGCTCACCCACAGAGCATGACCTGGCCATACATCATGAAAAGCACTTTAATGGGACTTTTTATTCCTATTCCTGAGACAGATGCAGAAATGGCAAATCATAGGAAGGGCAGAAGAAATACTGGTAAATCTGGACACTTATCCTCTGCCCAGAGAGGCAGAGAGAGCAGAAGTATAACACTAAACCTGTTCTGGGGAAAGGGACAAACTTGGTTTACTAGACAGCTGGACTCCTGCAAACCACCATTTCAAATCAGTTCAGTGTATAATTTGTCTGTACTTCTGTGTTCCTTGGTATGTATTGGTGTGTTGGAGGGCAACATTCATTGCAGTGTGTGGTAGCCATCCTCACTCCTGCTAGCCACACAGTCTTCCCCGTTCAGCTAATTCTGTGTTTTGGTATAAGAACTGATGCCCCAAGACAGTATTTCATGCTCCATTGATTGCAGCATCTGTAAAATAATTTTCACATACAAAGCATCAGGAGCCCCTTATGCCAAGCTCTATGTCATAGCATTGCTCTGAGGGAGCCCAGCCTATGGTTGCTCTCCTGCTATTACTATCAGCTATGGAGGGAAAGACATGAAAGCAAAAGTGCAAAAAAGACAGAGGTATCCAAGTGAAACCTGGCTGTATAGAGTAGGAATGTGACAATTTTGGCTTCTTGGTTTAAGTTGTCCTATTATTAATGTTTAGCGAAGCTCTTATGGATAACTTAAAATAACTTATGGATGACTCAGAAGATAAAGAGAAATATTTGTACATGTCATGAAAAAGACTGACTTAAACAGATGAACCCCTTCTCACATAATTTTAAGACATTTGAATGTCTTAATTCCTTTGCCTTTATTTTTCATTGTCACTGGTGTAATGTCAGCCTTTTCACAGGCAGCTATGGAAAGGAAGTGTTACTAAGGTCCCATTATGCTATGAAAATATCTTTCTTTGAGGTTTTTTGTCAGATATCATTTGATATTCATTATAAAAGGAGATACATAGATTTTTTCTTAGCATAAGAGAGTCTGAGAACCTCTATAACATGTAAAATTTAGCAAGCAAAACTCCTGCTTGCTTTTGCAACAGTAGCTTCAGCACTCTGACACAGTGAGTTTGACCACCATGTTTTTAAACAGTGTTGGCATAAGAGGGATATCAGGCAGATGAATATAAGGGCTGGCTTTTGTGCTTGTTTTAAAAGTCACTTTCTGTTTTAAAAAAATTTCAAAATGACTTTGAGAGCAAGCATAACACTCATGCCTAACATTCACCTGCTGGGTATTTCTGTACTGCTGTCAGTGAGTAACATCCCAGGCAATTTCTGCCATCAGAAATATTACCATGTTGTTTATATATCATAAACTCTTTGCTATGTTATTTATTGATGAAGTCAAATATAACCCCAAAGATTTTTCTTGCCTTTGTTTCTTCTAGATGACATCTCCAAAACTGGTTTAAAGTGGCAGAAATATCACAGCATAACAATGTAGTCAATCAGTTGTATTGTTTTACAGTTTGCAGCAGAGGAAAAGAAAGTTTCACTGTTTTAGTACATGGATTTTTGTTTTCTGTTTTACATGATAAAGAGTCCAGATAAATAACAAATATAAATCAGTGACAAAAAAAGTGTGTGCCAGTAACTGGGTTTCTGGGTGCCCAAGGACTGCCAGCTTTTCCTGGGTGATCCCTGCTTGTGTGTTCTGTACTTGGCTGACAGCATGAACCTCAGCTTCTGCTGAAAGCTTTGTGGAAGAAGAAGCCTGGCAGCATACAAGAGGGAGGCCATGGAGACCAGGCTCTTTAAAAAGCGAGAAAATATTAGAAATATCATGCTGGGCTTTGGGTGGGGCAATTCAGCCGCAGTCCTGCACAACAGCTGGACTCATGCCAGAGCAGTTGGTATGGTCCTGTGCCTTCACTGACTGTAGGGGACAGAGCCATAGTAAACATGGCTTCACATGAGCTGAAAAGTTGACAGCTGACAGTGGAAATTATGCTGGTAACAGAACAGCCCCACTGAGTTACTCGGCTGTTTTTGGGCTATGTTGTTAGGACATAATTTCCTTAGTTCTACATGCTTCCCAGCATCTAGTTTTCAGAAGTTCCAAAAATATTAAGGTTAGGAGTCAGTTTAACCAACCGTAGCTTTTAGAGAAATCAGTTGTCTAGGCTAAACCATGGTTATGTTTCCTTTTAAACCACTAGTTATACTGATTATAAAGTACAGTGTATAGAGTACATCCAGTTTGGTTTGGTTTAGTTTGGTTTTTAAATGATCTGCTTTTTAGAAAAAAAAAATTAATCTCAAGAGGAACTTCTCCATTTACTAGATGAAAAGCCAAGGAGAACACATAAATTCACCCTGGAGCAGTGACTGCTCAGCTGAACCACTGTCTAGGTTGCGCTGCTGATAACAGCTACATCTCCTGTACCTATAAGGGGAGTGTGGAAACATCAACTTCTGCAGACACTGACATACCCTATTCCTTGAGCTCATTACCCCCACAGAGGCTGTCACTTTCAGATGGCCAAAGTCATGTTACATGGATCCCGTCTCAGACAATTGCATTGCACAAATAAAAACATACGAAGAAAAATACCAAGGTTCCAGCTCCTCATGTAAGTTCATAGACTTGAGTGAGGTTACTCTGATTCATTTGAGTGGAATCCATGAATTATTATTATGTTGTGCTGTCAGTGCATGTTTGGGAGTGAGGGACGCTTGTCTGGTCACCGGATGGTGTCCTTCCTTCTCAGAATGACAAATGGCAAGGCCAGTCAAGTTCCCCCAGTGTCTAATAAATTTCCCTCATGGAGACTCAGTGTCTTCTATGACATGGCCTAAGTAAACATCCAGCAGAAAAGAAATCCTATTAACTTCAAACAAGTGTGGATGGGATTCCCAGTTTGTATGTGTGACCTATGGCAAACCAAAGTGTTTGTTGCCTCAGCAGCTCAGATAAGTTTCTAAGAGAGGACTGAAGGAGTATGTCTGTCTGAAGGACAAATTATCTTGCATCAGCTTTATTTTTCTGGATGAAAAATTCCTGCCCCAAAGGACCTCTGGACATAAAACAACAAGAAGGACATCAAACATGAAATGGATTTCTTTCTCTCTTTATTGAAACATGAGGGCTTCATTAATAAATCTCTCCTTTGAATGGGAGCTAAGACAAGATGTGTGGTCTGTAATTAACATGATTATCCAGTTTCCAATCTTCCACAATGCCCAGAGTTTTTCTGTGGGGTATTTTTACTGATATTTCTGTGAACAGTTTGAAGGAAAAACTCAGCAGTGTAGAGTATGGATGTAACTACATTATTTTCAGGTCTGTCTTTGGGCACTTGACTTTCAGCCTGTGTAGCATAATTTCCAACACTTTTCTCGGCTCAGAGTGGAAATAAAATTGTATTATATCTTCTTTGCAAATCAATCACTACTCTGCACTAAAGTTTTTTTCCCAATAAAAACTCTACTATCATAGGAGAAGATATGTTCTTACTGGGAAAAAAGCTATCATATGAAGTCAAGGTAAACCCCCTAAAATTACTGAGAGCTAAAATAAATGTGTATTTTATGTCTCTAAACTGGTTTAGGATGTTTGTCAAAATTGCATTGTCTTTAGCATTGTATGGATTGTATTAGTGTGTCTTCACACGTTTCTGGGCTCCCAAAGATCTGAGCAGTCAGATCTTGTGAATGGCACACTGAGCTCCTTCTTCCCAAGGAGTGTGCAAGCAAGCTGTGGGTCAGAAAA
Organism: Illadopsis cleaveri; assembly: GCA_013399915.1. Classification (NCBI taxonomy): domain Eukaryota; kingdom Metazoa; phylum Chordata; class Aves; order Passeriformes; family Timaliidae; genus Illadopsis; species Illadopsis cleaveri. Next base: position 287,925 of record VXBB01012528.1, read on the forward strand.
CACAGGGCACTTCAGGCACGTTTCTCCATTTGACTAGACATAGCAGCAAATAAAGATAAAATAGATCAGTTAGAGGGTTGCTGTGAAACAGGATGTGACCAGAGGAAGGCACAGATCTCTCACAAAGGCCTTGCAGTCAGATTCATTCTGCACACGTGGTCGCCCTTGGGGGCTGTGGCTGGGCACTGTTTTTGACGAGCAGGAGACCCTTTGTTGATGGGATCCTTTGGACACGGGGCTAAGCAATGTCTCAGAGCTGCTGGCTCTGGACGGCACAGAACAGCCGTTCGTTCTCCTTCTCTGTGCTCACCCTGTCAGACAGGGCTGTGGGTGAGCCAGGTGACCTGCCACAGAGCTGCTGCTGCAGCCTGGGGCACCAGGCAGTGTGGGGGCTTCCAGCTAATGCACAAACAGAAGGGATGGCCAGGCTGTGGGGGAGGTGGAAAAGGGAATTAATTGTGAATCTTGAGCTCAGTGTGCATGCATGAGTGCTCAGACCTGAATGACTTCCACAACTGCACTTCAGAACTTGTCAAGTGAGAAAGAGGAGACTTTTCTTCCCCATTTTTCAATATACTTTAATGTTTTTATTATCATCTGACAGCTCAGTTACAGTTTGCCATTGAAAAGCTTTGCATTGCATTCATTACAGAGAGCTGGCACCTAAATGTAATAATTAGCCTTATGCAGTAAAATACCTTCATTCCACAGAATCACAGACGAGTCACAAACAAAACCTATCAGTAGTTTTAATCACATAATTCATGCATCTGGGTTTTACAGATAAATCTCCAGAAAAAAAAAAAAAAATTCTTCTGCAAGGAAAGAAAATGCTTAAAGTGGAGACAATAAATGAGAAGACATGTGTTGAAGCAGGCTCTCATTAATTTCTTTATTGCCATATTTTTGCATGATTTTTCCTCAAATAACATATTTCAGAAAGTGTTTCATAAAAGGAAGTGTTTCAGGGAAAAAAAGGACAGTTAAGAAATATTACTTTTCCAGTACCCCCAGAGAATGCAAGAAAAATCTCCCTGGTTCCAGAAATCCATTTGCACAATGTTTCCTTTGTCCATCCAAGTTCTTGGTTTGGTAAAATTTTACATTTGTTTGTGACTTCACACAGAAACAGAGGTGAGGAAGGTGGCAAGCACTCTTGATTAGGTTTATTTCAGACACTTCATGTAATGATTAAATTTTAGAGAAATGCTATTTTTTAGAGAAACTGCTATTTTTTAGAACGTTTTGATTAGAGCTCTCTCTACTGTGTTAAAAACTTATAATTTGAAAAAAAAAGAAATGAAGCTTCTAACTACATAGGCTATGAACTGAGCTATGGGACCATGCTTGTAGGGACATCAGTAAGGAGCTGTATATATAAGGTGCTAACTATGTGTCTTACATCCTGGTTGGTCATTACTAACGGAACTTGAGCAAACTAAATTTAATAGTCTTACATCAAAGGTAGAACCTCTCAGAAAACCAGTGTATTTTCACACAGGTCCTGCCCACATTGTCTTCCACCTCCCTCAAGCAGACACAGTGGAAAACAGAAATTGAGACAGAGAGAAAAATACAGATTCCTGGGAATTTATGAAAAACCTGTTGGCTTAAGGCAATTGTAGGTTTATGGACCTTGGCTCAAAGCCTCATTGAGGATGTGGTGTGAAGAGAGAGAGAACGTTTCATTTATATGCCAGACTTCCCTGGGCAGGGTTTGAGGGTAGGACAAAAGCTCTGCTTTCCCTCAAATCTGACAATTTGGTCAGCATGGCCGTATCCTTTCACTATTCAACCTTTGCTCTCCCTTCCCTTTTCTTTCTTTTCACCTTTCCATTCTAGATTTGACCAAGAGTGCCCATGTTTCAGAAATATTATCAGCTTCCATGTGCTAATACTCCCCAAGATCTATCCCTTAATGCCATAGTTTTCAGCACAGCATAAAACGCGGGGCCCAGCCTCCTACGTATGTGAAACTTCTGGAAACCAAAGCAAAATGATGCTTTAGATTGCTTAAATTACCTGTGAATCAGCCACAGAGAGACAAATTCATAAGGTTAATGATAGTGGAACTGGTGCCAATCCAGACACTTTTGCAACACCAAATTAGATCCTGACCTCAACAATTTTGTAGGGGCTATGCAATTAATTAGCAGGCTGAGAGTAACTATACCCTGTACTGGCAACTCTAAGCAGTAAAAAAGGCTTCAAAGAGGCCCTCAAATGAAAAGTACAGTTAATACTCAACAGCTTTTTATTAAAATATTAAAAATTTGTATTATCTTTTTACTGTTTATGAGGCCTTTAGGGTATTCTCTCTCACACTGTTGAAATTTTCACCTTTTTTTTTTTTTTAACTTGGCTGCTGAATTGTAATATGAAAGATTCTGAAACAAGAAAACCATTGGCTTATGTTATATAGTTAAAGAAATTCAGAGAAGGGAACCAATCTGTATGAATGTATGTATAATATTCCTAATTGATACACAACCCTTGCCTCCATTCATCAGCTAATTCAGTTTTCCTTATTCTGGTCTTCTAGTTAATTTAAACCTGTCACAATTTTAGAGCACAGAGAACAAAGGGAGGGCAGAATGGTGGCACATATGTCAGATCTGGCACACATGCCAGAAGAGGACGTTTCAAGTGACATGAAAGGTTCTGCCACCTTTGGCTAAAAGGCTCGTCCAGACCTCCTGGTGCCACTCAGTGACAACTACAACTTTGTAATAGTGGAAGCTAATACAAAAATGAATAGAACATGAATGTACAACAGGATTATTCTTTCAAACTAAGAACCATGTTCTGAGCAAATTACAGTTAGCACACAGTGGGAAGGATAAAACCAGAATTATATAGAGTTTGCTTCCTGATCTACCCCATTTTGGCTACGTGTGTAGTGGTTTGAAACTAAACTAAGTGAGAGGCTCTAAGTCAGAAATACAATTTAATAAGAAGAAAGAAAAAAAAGTAAATAAAATAAGATAAATCTAATAATACAAAAACAAAACTTCTACTCACTGACAGAGTCAGAATACAACTTGAGCAGGGTTATGGAAGCGTTTTAGATGAGGTGGACTTCATGAAGCAGTGATCCTGTAGAAAGGTTTGGTAGCTCTGGTCCTCTGGGAATTTAGTGTTAGTACTGTCTTAAATCTCTGATTATATCTAGGTGAGAATGCTTGGCTCTTCTCCCTGGGCGGAGCATCTCACAATGGGATGATGAGCCATACAGGGAGGGTTCTTGATGGCCCATTAACGAGAGATAGCTTATCTATGAGTCATGGGCAAGGCATTGATGGGCCATTAACAGAAGACACATTAACAGAAAAGGGAGGGGGGCAGGGCTTAGGGGGAAAACTACTTCAACAATTGGATTCAACAGTTCATGAAGATGGTGATAGAATACTTTGTGTACATCTCATACTACAACCCAGGACAACGTGCAATCTACAGTTTTTAATTCTGGTAGAGTAATGGGATAAAGTAACAGGGTAAAATTCACATGATCTTTTTCATCAGGTACCAAATGTTCAGTCTTCCAAAAAAGCACAGGCCAAGGTGTGTCCATATTGCATTTCTCTTATGCCATGCATAGAGACAGCAAAGAGCAGAGTCTCCTCTGTCCCAGTGTCTCAAACATTCAAGCAATAGAGAATTCCATTGCCCTGTGGCAAAGCCTGTGGCCACTAAAAAGGTGGGTGACAGATGAGCTTCGTAGCCAGAGATTTTTCTGCTATAGCAGTAGAAATAATATGCTTACTGGGATGTTTGGAGAAGGAAGCTGCTGAGAAGAAATGAAAATCTTCAGTGTGCAATGTAAAGTGCATTTATTACACCAATGTACCCGTTCGAAACTTCACAATATTGATTTTATTTTACAGTCAAAAATTGGTCAATATACACTTTAATAATAATTTCTGGAATGTAATGTTTTTATGATTTTGTGTTTTTTTATACCTTGGCAACTTTTTTAGGGGGAAATATCCCATGGAACCTGCACACATTTTGACCTTACCTGAACTCTAGATAAGCAATCTCAGAGTGTGCAAGTATATGCAGTTTCCTGTTATGTGAACTTAAAGGAATTACTGAATGCGTGTTAGCCAAAGTATACAGTCACTAAGGTGATACATGAATGACATTATTTAACCAAAAGAATGCTTGTCGTGATAGATTGCCAGAGGGGAAAAATGATACGAACTTAAATCTTTTTAGCAACTATAAAGTTCTGTTTAAAAGCGTCTTTCCTAAAATTTTCAGTGTTGGAAAAATACCTTTGCTATTATTCTTTGTATGCCTTCTGTACTTCAGTGGCTGCATGTTTGCCAGGTGACTGGCACATGGATGACTCTGCTCAAACCTGATTTCATGAATGGCAGATGAAGGCAGAACTGTAATATTTGTTGCAGGATTAAAGTGTTCAGGATAATGGGCGTAAGCACACCAAATTCCAGTGAATTTGTCAACCTAGTGAAAAGGTTAATTGGATGTTACTATAGATTTTGGGACTTTATTTAAAGGACTTTTCAAAAATAAGGGATTATTTTGTACATCTCAGCAGGGAAAGTTGCTGACATAAAATCCCTAAAACTGCCAGATGGTATCAGCCATTCATCGTTGCTCAGTCAGACAGAATTAGACCCCAACATTTATATACAACTCAGAAAAATGCCAAGATGCTTTGCAGATGAAAATAAGGTTCATCTCAGCATCCCTGAAATCGCTTAAAACATAAGAATGTTCTTTTCCCTCTGAGTGCTCAGATTTGAGGGAAAGGAATTTCAATGGGGAAAAAAAGTGAGTGGATCTGTGTAAACAGCTTTGTTACAACCAAGTATTTGCACATCAGGGTCTATTAGATTCTTTCACCCCTAGTAATTAATGTGCTGTATCATCCATGTTTCAAACTTTCTCATCTTTCCATGGCTCTTGTCTCAGTACTTCTTGTAATGGGGTGCAATCACTTTATTTTCTAGAGGTAATGATCACATCAACAGGCAACAGACAGAAGTGAACCATCTAGCAAAAGGTTCTTGTATTGTCTGAAGTGGTTGTTTCAAAGCATAACCACTGAAAACAAAAGGTGAACATGTTTCTGCATCTGATATGCAGCAGTTTACAATGTCATGCCATGCTCAGAAGGCAACATTAATTCCTTACTCGTTTTTCTTTCTTTCATTCTTTCTTGCCCTGTTAATTTGCTCCTCCCTTTCCTTATTTCCTATAGCTCTCTGTTTGCACCAATCTCAGATTTTTGTTGCACAGGTCCCAGCAGTACAGATTTCTAGCACACAACTGCAGCTCCTACTTGTTTCAATAATATTAATTAATATACTTAAATAGTAATCAACTCCAAAAGGGTAATTCTCCCTTCCTGAAAAATTATGTAAGTGGCGATATTACTCCCTTGTCACCTATTTGAGGGCCTCTGTCTTTGCTCTGTTTTTGTTCTTTATGCTAGGAATAAGGATATTTTCTACCTGTATTCCATTAAAAATAAAAATACTCAAAATACTCAAATATGTACAGGTGGTATTCAAACAACTTCAGTTTGTCTAGAGGTCAAGTTCTTGGTCCAAACCAATTGTCCAAAAGTCAACAGAGAGAAAGACCAGCTGCCAAGAGTTGTCCTACTGATCTAAGGTGTTTACCTTAAGAGAGGATAAATGGCTCTATAGATATATGAGTCTCTGTTAACTGCAGAGGTTAAATGACAGAGTGGTTTAGACTAGATGCCTATTTCAGTTGATGAAGTTCAGAGAAATAACAGAATATCTTCCTGTGTGTCTCTTTGTCTCCTGCCTCTCGCACACTTGACCATGTTACGAAAATCCATCATGGCATTTTCAGGAAAAAAAGTTTAAAAAACCATATTTGGTTTACAGAGCAAGGTTTTGGCAGTGGGAAGGGGGCCTGCCGCAGCTCCCTCATGTCAGACAGCCAGCTCCTACCAGCTCCAAGACAGAGCCCTCTGGCCAAGGCCCAGCCCATTGGTGACAGGGGTAGTGCTTCTGTGAGAATATATTTAAGGGGAAGGAACTGCTGCAAAACAGCAGCTGTGGAGAGAAGTGAGAAGATGGGAGTGGAATAACCCTGCAGACACCAAGGTCAGTGCAGAAAGAGGAGAAGGAGGTGTTGCTCCCACAGTGCAGACCCTGGTGAGGCAGCTA
>VXBB01012528.1:295472-415143 GCA_013399915.1 Illadopsis cleaveri
TTGCACCAATCTCAGATTTTTGTTGCACAGGTCCCAGCAGTACAGATTTCTAGCACACAACTGCAGCTCCTACTTGTTTCAATAATATTAATTAATATACTTAAATAGTAATCAACTCCAAAAGGGTAATTCTCCCTTCCTGAAAAATTATGTAAGTGGCGATATTACTCCCTTGTCACCTATTTGAGGGCCTCTGTCTTTGCTCTGTTTTTGTTCTTTATGCTAGGAATAAGGATATTTTCTACCTGTATTCCATTAAAAATAAAAATACTCAAAATACTCAAATATGTACAGGTGGTATTCAAACAACTTCAGTTTGTCTAGAGGTCAAGTTCTTGGTCCAAACCAATTGTCCAAAAGTCAACAGAGAGAAAGACCAGCTGCCAAGAGTTGTCCTACTGATCTAAGGTGTTTACCTTAAGAGAGGATAAATGGCTCTATAGATATATGAGTCTCTGTTAACTGCAGAGGTTAAATGACAGAGTGGTTTAGACTAGATGCCTATTTCAGTTGATGAAGTTCAGAGAAATAACAGAATATCTTCCTGTGTGTCTCTTTGTCTCCTGCCTCTCGCACACTTGACCATGTTACGAAAATCCATCATGGCATTTTCAGGAAAAAAAGTTTAAAAAACCATATTTGGTTTACAGAGCAAGGTTTTGGCAGTGGGAAGGGGGCCTGCCGCAGCTCCCTCATGTCAGACAGCCAGCTCCTACCAGCTCCAAGACAGAGCCCTCTGGCCAAGGCCCAGCCCATTGGTGACAGGGGTAGTGCTTCTGTGAGAATATATTTAAGGGGAAGGAACTGCTGCAAAACAGCAGCTGTGGAGAGAAGTGAGAAGATGGGAGTGGAATAACCCTGCAGACACCAAGGTCAGTGCAGAAAGAGGAGAAGGAGGTGTTGCTCCCACAGTGCAGACCATGGTGAGGCAGCTATGCCCCTGCAGCCCATGGGGGCAGCAGAGATCCACCTGCAGACCATGGAGGACCCCACACCAGAGCAGGTGGATGCCCCAAAGGAGGCTGTGACCCACTGGGAAGGTTGTGCTGGAGCAGGTTCCTGGCAGGGCCTGTCTCCCTGTGGGGAGACGAGCCTAGGCTAGAGCTGGTTTGCTGGCAGGACTTGTGACCCCATGAGGAACCCATGCTGGAGCAGCCTGTTCCTGAAGGACTCTTCCATTCTGTGGAAGGGACCCATGCTGGAACAGCTTGGGAAGAACTGTAGCCTGTGGGATGGACCCACACTGGAGTTCATGAAGGACTATTTCCAGTGTGTGGGACCCGCTGCTGGAGCAGGGAAGAATGTGAGGAGAAAGGAACATCAGAGACGACATGTGATGAACTGACTGCAGCCCCCATTCCCTGTCCCTCTGTGCTGCTGAGATGGAGAGGTAGACAAGTTGGGAGTGAAGTTGGGCCTGGAAGCAGGGAGCGGTGGGGGAAGGTGTTTTTTTATGTTTATTCATATTTCTCACTATCAACTTGTCATTAATTGTCATTAAATTGAATTATTTTCCCTGAATTGAGTCTGTTTTGCCTCTGACAGTAATTTCTCTCTAATCTTCCTGTCCTTATCTCCACCTACAAGTTTTTAATCTTATTTTCTACCCCATTCTATTGATGGAAAGGAACTGATAGAGCAGCTTGGTGGGCGCCTGGCAGCCAGCCAAGGTCAACACTCCACATTAACTCAGTTGATACTTTTCCTCTGATAGTGGCCATCATAAGTGAACGAGCATTTAAGCCTGCATTAATCTTTGGTAGTCACACACTGGTATCTGCTCTCACACATGTATGCAGAGAACAAATATTCTTTCAGATATTCTAGTTTAGTTCTGCAGACAAGGAAAATACTTTTCCTTTGCTGATGTTACTTCTATGCTTTTAGTGAGTCATCTCTTATTTCTAAGTGAAATCTAAGGAGAATTTGAAAAGTATCCAGTAAGGTCAGTGGGTTGCATTTTTGTTGATAAGTGATTTCAGGAAACTACAATACAGTTGGAGAATGCTGTTATTACAAAGAAGACCTGAACTGGCTGAACCAAATGTTTTTTGTAGATTGTGTCACCAAACTCAGACTTTTAGCGGTAAAATTGACAATACTGCTCCTTCACTTTTTCTTGAAAAGTTTCCAAATAATTACTTCATAGCCAATATCATGTTTCACTACCTCATCATTTCATGCTTGTTCTGAAATAATTGCAAAAAGCACACTTTACCATATATATTATCTGATGAGATGCTTAATAACTGACATGCAAGAGCGGTGCCTAATGCAGGGTAAGCAGGTACTTGCCCGAACGAGATTTCTCCATGTGCTTGCTGAAGAATGGAATGTAGATGGCTCTTTGCTTCCTCCTCGACAGGCTGCAGCTCTCTAATCCTTACATTTCAGCTCTTTACATGGATGCACACAACACAGAGCAGGCAAAATACACTGCCCTAAGTAACTGTGCAGTTAATACCACAAAATCCTAGAATTGAGAGGCTCAGTTTTCTGAATACCATATGGCTAGAAAGATATTGAGCAGCTGAAGATTGGTCAGAAGAGTAATATAAAAAGGATAAAAAGAGAGAATAGAGAATCAGTTTATGGTGGAATGCCAGGAGAAATTTGAATAGTTTGCTAAGGAATGACTAGGAGTAAGATATGATAAGTGACTCAAAATATCTAAATGTTGCTAATATTATAGGTAGAAGATTAGTATAGCAGCATAGAGAATAACTGAAAGTAAAAGGATGAATTTAGATAAAGAAGCATGTGGGCAGCCAGTTTCAGAATTCTTGTCAACAAATTATGCTCAGGTTTTGTGCAGTCTTCAAAAACCACAAAAAATAGAGGGAAAAACACAGTGTAGAAATTGTATTTAGTTTATAAATTCCCTAGTTAGTAAAATTTCCTAAAAAGAAAAATAAAATAAATCTGGAAATATATTTAAAAAAATGTATCATATACTTTATACCCCACACAACCTTCATCTTAGTTTATGGAGTGATGTAGGTAAAATCTGAAAAATTGAAAGATAGCAAATGAGGCAGCAGATAAACATAGCATGGAGATATGAGATAGAACTCAGGGCAGAATCAAAGATTTGATTTTCAGAGAAGGTATAATGTGGTGAATGGTGCTTCAGGGTGTTTGTAGATAAATTAGATTATCAACCCATTCAGTTTACTTCTAGTGCAGCCTGCCATAATCAAGGTTTGTTTGGCTAGCTACTATTACAGAGAAGGCACTTTGCCCTTCTGTTCTGTCCAGGAGTCTGACAGACAAGAAAATCCAGGTGAGGAGGGATAAAACCTAGATTAGGTGACTGATAGCCAAGATGGACAGCGCCAGTTAAACTGTGTGCATAGATAATATATATGTTGTTATATTTGTCAAGATAACTAACTAAACTCTTATGGATAACAAATACATTTATTGATATTGGGACAGTATTACATATTTACTAATCCCAGACAAATTGATTCATTCATAATGATTCTTAAAAAATAATTTATCTGGGTTGAGGGAATAATAATACTTGAGATCTTATGTCTGGAGATTACCAGAAATCTGCCTACCCCAAGTTTCCAAGACTAATACGGAGAAACTGACTTTGCATGCTTACGTTATTTCAGTATCTGTTAGCAAAGACAACTGTGTGTTTTCAGGCCTTTCTATTGAAAATGTCAGACAGTCTTTGTTGCCACCTTCTGGTTTTAGTAAATATGGGCAACTCCACAACTGCTGAGCCACATACTGTAGCTGTCAAGTTGACTTGTTACCAAATCTTACTAAATCTCCATGTTGTTGTGCATATAATACAGCAGTAGATTTTGCTTAGTCATCCCTTGTCCCCAGGACAGAAACTGTCTTTTTAACATAGGAAACACGGGCAACCAGTGAAAAAAAAAAATAAAATCCATGGCTTAAAATCTTAGCAGTCAGAGTATATGAAGAGTTTAAACTTTACTAAGTCTGAAATGCATCTGCATGATGAAAACCTGTGGTTGTTCTTGCAAACAAGCATTTGCATGTATTAGAAGCAAATAATTATGCTATTTTTGCGTGTCTGTATGTAAACAAGGTTTTCTTAACACGGAGTTTATTTTGAAGGTAATATTTAAGCAGATAAGCTAAAAAATGTTGCATTTAATCAAACGTAACTGCCAGACGCAATCGTCTCTACCTGTTGTATGAAGGCTCTAATCTGAGCAGCAGAACATACCCAAAGCACTTGAAGCCTGGAGTCCTGATGCAGATGCACCTTATGCTGTGCATCTGGAGGACTGGAGGCAGAGTCCTGCTTCCTGCCCTGCTCTGTGTGGATGTGGAGTTAGGCCAAATCTATCAACTGCTAACCTGTTTTTCTACTGAAGACAAAACTTAGTACAATTGTGATTCAGCTCCCCAGACAGCCCAAGCTTGATTCACTGAATGGGGCATTGCTGTTGATTACTACTGTTCTGCCAGCTACTCACTACAGTGCTTACACAGTCCAGACAAGAGTTACTATAAAATTCACCAGACAGGCAACAAAGCAAATTGCTCCTGTTGTCCACCTGGCCTTCTCCAAACAATGCAGCTAATACTTTCAATTCTTAGAAATGATGTGGAGTCTTCTGTGCTATAACACTACAGTATGTTAAAAAACAGTTTCATTCTTTTTTTTCTGGTTTTAGAGAATTACCTCCTATTCACAGCAAACAAATTCTCCATGTCTCAGTGAGTATGAATGAAAATAATGATTTCTTAGAGATAAGAGTGTGGGATTCAAGGAACATAGTACAAAGTACAGAACTATAAACAAAGTCAGATAAGAGTTTTAAAATTCTTGTACTTAGTTAGAATTTGTGTACACTTAGAGTGGAGTTTATCTCATTTACCCCAACATCTTAAAGTTAGGTATCTGGTCCAAGTTAATACCTCTTCTTTAGTTCCTTGGGACTGAACTAAAGATCTCCAGAGGGCAGTTTACTTCATTCTAAAATAATGTTCAGAGCACAAGGTATCCCACATATTTATGTCAACAATGCAGTGCAAAAGCCTATAGCAATCCTTTGATAGACACCTAGATTTCATATGGATAGAGGAAGAGGCTATGGGATTTACACTGAGAATTACTGTGTTTTTCATTTAAGAACAGATATTATTATATAAATAAAGATTACTTTACTTTGGACCCTTAAACTATACAAAGATGTTTTTTTGTGGTTTGGAGGGGAGGGGTTTGGGGTTTTTTTTTGGTTTTAGAGGGGGTTTTTTTTGTTTCGTTTTTGGTTTTGTTTTTGCTTTTTTAAAATGAGGATTACATGTCAGATTCTATGTCAGGGTTATAGACAATATATTTGCTACAAGTTGGTGTACTTTTTTGCACTTCAAGTTCCCTTATGTGTGGCAGCAGAATGTATGTGTGTAGATTCAGAATAAAGACATAGTTCTAAGACCCATCAGACATTCTTCTTCCTCTGCTTTGGCCTTGGTGCTTTCACAGAGCTGTGCCTTAGTGTCTTTGTATAGAGACCTCCATGCAAAGATAGACATCTCCCTTCCTAATACCATAAGAATTAGATCAGAAGTTTTATATTGTTCATTTTCATTTTAGAAGCTGTGCTCAGATACAGCTCATCAGTCACAAGTATGGAGAGAGGCAGTCACAGAAAGGTAAGAACACATTCACAGGTTCACTGTCAAGAAATATTACTATAAAGTAGAATGGGGAACTCTGCTTTTTTTACTCCAGGCCTATAGGAGGTTATTTTTCCCTTCCGTTATTACTGATATTCTCATATTCCTATCCAACATCCCCCATCTCCCAAATGTCACCGTGCTCTCTTGTGGCCTGTGCAAGCAGCATCTGCAATGTTGATGCTGTTGGGATGTATTATGTTACATTTACTGGGCTATTGGTTGAAGGATTTTCATAACGCCCTTGGATGTTTTCTCAACTGATTCTCACCGTGGGCAGAGCATCCCTGTGTTGCTTCCAGGAAGTTTAGCTCCCACTCACAAGCCGAATGGAGCTAATGTGAGTGTGAATGGAGGATGTGTCCAGAACCTAAAGCTGACTGAGAAGTCTGACCTGAAATGACAGGAAGGACAAGAAAATGTACTGAAATACCATCTAAATGGGGGCAAAAATATGTCAATGGAGAAACCATATGCTGACTCCTAAAAATACCACTTGGTTTGTAGCATTCATTAGAATGCAGGATTAGATAGAAGAATGAAATGTTACAAAAAAAATGCTACATCTGCATATGATGTGGAAGTTTCTTTTATCCTATGGCTTTCCAAAACTCAAATGTTGGGAAGCTGTAGTGAATTTGATCCACTCTCTGCAGCTAAGGAGATATCTCTGTTTCAGAAAAAAACAGCACTTTGTAACTTTCCAAAACTATCACGGAAATATGTAAAGCAAATGTGTTTAAATTGCCTGTCCTTATGTTGAGTCACGTCACGTTAAAGGTACCTCTTATGTTACAAAGGAGCCTTGAGTAACATAGGCCTCCTTGTGTTTTTTCTGCTTACTTCTTCCAGAACTGTCAAACTGAGTTTCCCTTTTTTTGTACACCACAGCCATACCCTTGAGAAGAGAGGGCTTTGAGAGCTGTCTAGGGCTTACGCTGACCTTTCTCTATTACAGCCTGCTTTTTTTTCCCTAAAAACATGGGTCAGAAAACAACCCCACAGAGCCATCTTGCAGTATAATACATTATATTTGTGCTATTGTTAGATGACTGAGGTTACAAACGATGCCGATACCCTTATGAGAAACAAGAGATGAAAATCCAGACAGCAGCGTCTCAGGAAATTCTTGTCTGGGAACTTAATGTCTGAACACACTGAGCTGGAAGGAATTCGTTGTGAGTGGCCATGAATGGCCATATGAGCCTCTCTACCTACAGGCAGAGTGTATGAAAAACTTACTAGTTCTGGGGTCAAGACACGAATGGGGAAAGAAAAGCAGGTCAGGAATAGGCTTGGTAGGTAGGAGATAGATGGCTCATTATTTCACTAGCAATATCCACCATTCAATGAAGTTCTTGGGACAGAAGTGAAACTCACCAAAAGTAGGTTCCAGCTGGGGAATTTCCACAGATGGAGAGGTTTTATTAATACAGAAAGAGGCTGAAAATCTGGTTTGATTGCAGAATAGTGGGGCCAGATAAGCCTCCATGTCAGTCTTTTTGATGCAGGGAGGTAAGTGAACATGCTTATTGTTGAAGGAAAGGAAGGGTGCATTAAGCTTTTGCAATTTTGCCGCACCAGGAATGGAATGTGGCCTAAAGACATTGAAATTATTTGCTAATATTAATATTTTTGTTTGCAAGGCATGAGGATATATCCATTATTTGAGGATTATAAAGTTGAAGTGAAAGCTGTAAAAACATTTCTTTGTTGGAAAGGAAAACTTTTAACCATAATTTTGTCTCCTACTTTATAATTAAGTAATTACCCCAATTTAAACTAATTGCTTATCCATCCCTCCATGATATCCCTAAATGCATCAGTTTCTAACTCACTCAAAAGGAACAAAGCAATGCAACATGCTTTTTGGAAAGGATATATTCTTAAGGGTATAATTCTAGTTGGTTTTTCATCTTGTGAAGCCATCCTAGCAGAGTGAGTATAAACGGCTACTCAAATGTAAATAGTCTTTTAAAAAACAAATAGAAGAACCAGGTGACCAGAGAAGTGACTTCTGGAAAAGTTTTCCTAAAAAGCAGACACACAGAAGTGTACTACTGACGCTAATGAAATGTGCAAAGCAATTAGTCATATTAGTCTGCAAATCATAGAGAAATTTGCAGACTGATATGAAATGGTATTTTCCTGTGAGGCGTTTCCTACTTTTGAAGCCCTTGGCATTCTACAAAGGTGCATGCCTGAGAATATATTTTCTGGCATTCCTGAGGATCTGGAACAGAAGCAGGATGAACTGTAAGAAAAATGAACTGTTGGTCCAAAGTCCTTCTTCAGAAACACCTGCTTAATAACAACATACAAAAGAAACTGTAGTGTTATGGGAGTCACCAGTTACACATCAAATTCCCAAATGTTTCACTTAGTGGCTCTAAGTCCCTTTGATTTCCCCTGGCATGCTGTGGGAGTACTTCCAGGAGGCTGAATTCTTGGCTGAATGCGGCTGAAGAGAGATCAGACTGGGATAACAGAAATGTGATTTGTTAGTATGAGGTTTTCATTGCTTGTCACAAACAAAGTTTTAGGGCTTTAAAATCTAGAGATAAAAGATAGTATACCTTTATTCAGCCAAATGAAATGGAGATCAAAAAAAACTAACAGTTAACAGAGGTAGTTAATGTATTACTTCAAAAAAATATTGACTCACGTAAAAAAAGTTATATTTTATCCCACAGCAATGTCATTAGCTGAAATATATTAATTTTTTTTTCTGATTTTTTGAATCAGGAATAACATGAAACATATATACTTTCCTTCAGTGAAACTGCTGGTGTCTGTCTTTAAATTTATTATTCAAATTTATTATTTAAAGGTGTCTGTCTTTAAATTTATTTATTTTGTATCTCTTTACTTTAAAAATGCACTGCATATAGTAACTTCCTTTAGAGCTTAGTGAGAGTGATGATCTTGTGACAAAAATCTATGAGCCAAAATTTGAACATGACTTTCATGACTGAATTTCTGTTGAAGGGTCAGAAATGACGCTGGAACTAACAGAGTTGGGCCTGCTTACACCAGCAATAACTGGGTAGCTTTCCTCTAGTCAGGCAGGGCAATACCTTGGGTTCTTAAAGGAGCAGCAATGCCAAAAGAGGGAATATACTGCTGCCAGCACTGATTTGTCTGCTATACCTACTGCTCCTCTGCTGCAGAATCATGTCTCAGCACAGGGCTTGTGCCAGATTATGGCAAAAACAGAGCTTGAGAGTGGGCTAATTGCTCTCCTGTAACTGTAGCACATAAACTGCAACTTGCCTTGCATTTTTGAAGTATCTTTGCCAGATGAAACTCCAACACTTTACTACTTCTCTTGCTACGTTACAGCTCTCAGATCTGACTGCTCTGAGGTTTAACTGTGGAGTTTGAATGCTGTGATGTGGGCAGACATGGACTCTACCACTTGTCCTCAGTGCTGTATAAATGAGTTTTTATGCTGACATCCACAATAACAAGCAGAAAGATCAAGGCAAACTAGGGTAAGCAAGCCATTTGAGACAATGGATTGTTTCAGGTAGTGTATTTTCCATCTTTCTAGACTTCTGAATTGTCAGAGCCCTGGGGTTTTGTGCTGGATTCTGCCTAAATTGTGGCTATAACATGTCACACAGGTGGCTTGGTAGATGTGTGACAGATACTGTTCAGTGAGGAATGGGCTCTCTCAGCTACTGCTGTTACCATGTTCTTTACTCTTCCAGGAAGCAGAAAACTCAACTTTCTCCAGTCTATCTTGCATCTTTCTGCAAGTCCTCTCTCCTCTTTCCCATAATTCTTCCTTTCCATTGACGACCCCAGCCTTTTTTACTTGAGGAAGCAAATTTTGATTTTCTCTCCCCTACTTGAAGCTTTGAGATGGCCACAGCTGTGCCCAGCTATTGAACTTTGCAGAGTTGCTAAGGTTACTAGTGCAGGCTCAGTGATTAATGAGCATGAGGTACAGCTTTCAGGTACTAGATTTTACTCAGTCAGCTGAGAGTGTGGACACAACAGGCTTTTGTCTCTGCTCAGCTTTGTAGACAACCCCAAATTCTACCTCTCTGATGGAAAGAGATACTCATATGAAGGGTAAAGTGGAGGAAGGAGGGAAGAAAGAAAGGGGAAGGAGTGCAATGAGGCCAGATGAGAAATTATTTTGGAAGAGATAAAAGAAATAGTAAGACAGAGGAGAAATCACGAGATATTTTTTCAGAGATTTAAAGACAAAATCAAACCTCAAATATAGTAGACATTTGAAATTTGAGTTGCATCTGAGGCAGGCACTGCTGAAGAAGGAACAAGGGAATAGAAGAAAGAGGATATACGAAAAGTCTGTGAGAAAAATCTCTTGTGGAAAGAGAATTGGGAGAATGTTGCTGCCCACATATCCTAGAAAAAGGGTCATATTTCAGTATAGCATGATCGATTTAATTTTTTTAAACTAATTATCTAATATATTTAGGCTTTATACAGCTGAATTCCCATGAGGTCAATGTAAATATCTCTGCCTCTGATCTCATGTGCTTCATGTCCTATTTTGCTATAATCCAAACTTTGCAATCTGATTTAACACATCTCTAGACATTATGGCTTTGCCAAATGGATGAGAACATGCCTTGAAACCCATGAAAAAATATTGATTATATTTATGGACTAGTGAGGAAATAACACCATAAGGGTGGATATAGGAAGCATAGGGTAAAGCAGCATCTCAAGAGCGATTGTTAGTTATACAAATCAGATGAAGCAGGTCACCTCCATCACAAAAGCAAAAACCCAGCCTCAGATCCCAATTTAAAGTGCTCTCACATTTCTAAAATGTAAAACATCAAGTGGAAAGGAACAACAACTGAAACAACTCTTGATTAAAGAGAACAAACCTTTCAAAATTGGGTTTAACCAGGGATCAAACAGGCTTTACACTGCACTTGAATATGGCATTAGGAGAGTATCAATGAGTCATGTCAAGGCCTGTTTCAGGCTGCAAATCCCATGGTCATAAAGGAAATAAGCCTTTCCCTATTCCTCTGCATCTAGTAAATCTGAGGAATGCAGGATGATGTCTCGGAAATTATAGTCTTCTTTTGAAGGAAGCAATAACTTTAAAAAAAAGGGTAGATGCCTTAACAGAAAAAGGAATTTAAACACATGGAAAATTGATTATAAAAAACTGGGAAAGCTTGCAACTAGCACCCTTCTCTCCTAGCAGTTTTTGTCTGAAAATAGAATGGATTACGTGATGGGTTGCCCCAAAATAGAATGGATTACATGAAAGGTTATGGCAGTGCTTGACAGCTACAGCAGTGATATAGGATCTCACCTGTCTTCTGTCAAATAATGAACATTCTTGTCAATTTAATGTGGTCACTGAATAATTCCACTACAAACATCAGTAATCAAAGAGTAACTCATTTTGACTATAGCTCTAAAACAATTAATGGCTTGGACACTACTGTGTATGTAAAGTAAGAATAATTACAACAAGATCACATATCTAGTGTAATGCAGTGTATATCTTAAATTAAATGTAGGCTGAAACTAAAATAAAAACTTAGCACCTTGGCAAGACATTAATATAAATGACACATAAAGTTCCACAAAGCATTTATTTTACAGTTTAGATAGTTTTACAATTATATATTTGCCATTCCCATTTTTTTAAAATTCTACCTTAAAAAAAAGAAAAAGAAAAAGAAAAAAGAACGTGAATTTAGATGGAAGGAAAAGCATTAAATTCTGTAAGTGGCTTTTAGTAGCAATTCAATACATGTTATTATGCTGAACTGATTCAAGGCTAACTGTGCCTTGTAGCAGGATGCCACACAAAAGACCGAGGCAGGCAGCAGCAGGTGAAGGGAAAGCTAATACTTTAATTCAAAATCTGACTCCATATATACAGTCTGTACAGAGGTCAAGAGATTGGCTACAAAAGGTCGCCACCTCTTTAACCTGGATGGTGAATACTACTATCAATCATATTTCTCCTCCCAGAGGAGAAAAATGAAAAACAATCTAAAAATATACGTTGTTTTCTTGAAGCTGCATGAGAAACCTGGACTGCAAAGTCCAAACATTCACGAGCAAGAAAACTGTGGGCAACAGTGCCTTGCTGTGGTACAAATAGGTCTCACCTCAACATTTTCAGAGAAGCTGGTACTGCCATACTTAATTAAACAAGGTGCTTTTGAAAAAGGCCATGGTTTGCTACAAGTCCTTAAGGCAAATGAGTACAGGGAACCCACATATGATTAAGGGGCAGTGTTGCACCCAGATATTTAGTAATAACTTCATAATCTTGGTGATAAAATTGTGACTTCTAACCCCATGTCACATTTGGACTTTGCCACTGGATATTTTAGTGTTTTCTTTGCTCTCTGGGTCTTTTTTAACCAGATCAGTGAGCTGGTCACTGCATGGCAGCATCACCTTTAATTTTAACAGAAAGAAGTCAACAGTATTGTGTGGACAGCTTCTTGCAGCAACAACATGGTTTCCATCTTCAGACTTAAAAAGGAACTAGTGCAGTCTGACATTTCCAAACTTAGCAGGGCTTTTTTCTTAAGGTCTAGGATTAGAAAAGAACTGGAGAATTGGGTAGCAATGAATATGCATGTACGAAAGAGCGGAGTGTTACATGACGGAGAAATGGCATAAACCCCACTTTAGGATGAACTTCCTCCACACTGCTAGCTGTCAATGCCTGTCACTGACACAAGTATTCTAGGGTAACTGAGACAGAAAAATCCTCTATCTGCTTCCAGTGGCCTAGCCAAACCATATGACCTCATCTCCAGTTCACTGTTTGCAAAGGTAGAACTAAATACAGGTCTGCAAAACCCTTTGTCCCCTTCTGATACAAGTGTAGATGAAAAGAAGTTACATGGAGACACTTACAACAAAAGCAAAGCACTGAGTTTATCTTTTGTTTCATAGATGAGCAGTTATTTATAGCACAGATACACATATTTGAAAACTTCTGTACTACTGAGTGAAAGTTTAATAGGAAAAAAACCACTTCACCTTTCTTTTGTAATGTGAAAGGGCAGATTTTAAGGCTTATGTACCTGGACTGATTCCTAGACCCCAGAAGACCTCTGAAATCTGGCTTCCTGCACTCTCCTATTAAATTTTTTCTGCCTAGAATGTCTAAGATGCAGAAAACACCAAGTTGTCCCATCTTGCAGCAATATCTAACTACTGCAGTAGGGCATGTGGCACAGTGCTTTCCCCTGGAGATACTGCGGTCAGATTCAGTTTCCAGGACCTGATTAGGCTGCTCTCTTCCTTTGCTGTGGAAATCTGTGTCCTGGGTAACACAGTGCTGAGGCTGCAGACCAACTAAACCTCCTCTTTCCTCCTGCACAAAAGAGTCAGTTCTCCCCCAGAAGAGCAGCTTCATTACTTCCATTTCAAACTGAAATTCAGCTTTGGGACAATATGCTTCTCTAAGCTAGCTCACTGAAAGACAAGCTATGAATCTCAGGAATGGTAATAGCACTTAAAATAGAGAGGAACACTCTTTTGAGGATATATTTAACCATAGAGTCTGTCAGCAAGGAAATTTTTAAAGGAGAATTCAAGAGAAAATAAGACTATGTTTGATACTGTGTCTTCAGAATCAATAATCTTTTTCCAAGCAAAAGATTTGCTTCAGGTGAAAGTTGTTTCTCTTATGTTCTGATAAGGCCACTTGTGTGCAGTTAGGCTTCCTGGTGATCACACACCCCAGCTGCACTCTGTCACAGGGCTTCTCATGAAGAAAATTTCTGACATTTCACCTCTGTAACAGCCAGCTGCAGACTTATGGCTTCATGTTTGGCATGGACTGAAAAAAAACAAAAGCTGTGGTCCACACTCTGTATTTTGCTTTACTGAAAATATTCCAGGAACAGAGAATATGTTGAGTAGAGTCTCAAATATGAATGGAAGATTTGCATTCACCATTAGAGCTTAGGCAAATTTTTAAATAAAATTTTTCAATTGCAAAATATGTTTTTGTTACAGACATTAGAGATATCTGCTCTATATTGCTGTATGAATTTGGTAGGGAAAAATAATCAAACCACCCAGAGTTGATATCTGTCTCTTTCTAGGAGGGAGATTTCTTAAGGGCAAGAACACCTGCAGGCTGTTCCAAATCTCTGGTAAGATGATTAAAATCGTTGTCTGTGGCAAAAGTTATGCTCTGCAGGAGCACAGCAGGGAGAGATCATTTTGTGTAATATTCTGGTTTGCACTGGCAGTAAAATTTTGGATCATGACTGTACAGAGGCAAGTATCAGTGGCCCTTGCTGCAAATTATTCCTAACTGTTAAATGGTCTATGTTTTCCTGTGCTGTCCTGAATTATGGCTGTTTAATGCATTCCTCTCATGCAGATACACAAACTAATTTTGCCAGATCCTGTAGGTCTGGTCTGTTTATGCCACCTTAGATGTAGCTTTGTGAACAGGCTTTGTTTAAATTACAAAGAGAAGAGCTGAGTTACTCCAAGGTAGATACTCTGATTTCTGTCTGAAATATAAATAGGCCTGCTTTAGAAGCTCTTCTCTATTAATCTCCTATCTTTGGATCTCATCTTCTCTGATGGTCCTTTTCCCTGAGACATGACCTCCTTTGAGATCTAGTAAAAGTCTCCATAAATAGAGGTGCAGCAAAACATTTGAAATTTCTGGAATCCAGCTCTTCAGATGCAAAAGCACACATCCAATCAAAAGAAACGGAACAGTGAGATCTAGTTGTGATAAACCATCAAAACCTGGTTTTCAGATACAGTCTGTGTCAATACCCTTCATCCACAGAACAAAGACGGTGTTAGTGATAGTAATACGTGTCTGAAATCCAACACTGTCAAGGCTTTTTCCTCCTTGTTTCTCCCCAGCACTGATAAGTTGGTGTGCATTCCTGTGCAATCTGCTTGGAAGATTCAAATTACACAGTGTTTGCTAAACCTGACACTTGGCCAAAGAAGTACTTAACAGAACTAATACAGGGACCAGTGATCAAATGACAGAGTCTTGAAAAAGTGTCATTATCTATTTGGTGAGTGACAATTTAAGCCTCAGTGTGCTGCTGGTCTCTTTTGAAGAACTGAGGCTCCAAAAACATACTTCATAACTTGACCATATCCTAAGAGTCGTTAATGAATTGTTCATACAGGCATGAGATTTAAAAATACTGCCCTCCTTCAAGTTAAGTGCAAAAAAAAGTCTCCATTCCTTTGAAGCAAGGAAGTGTGTGACTAACAGAAAGATAGTGTTGCTATTGCATGGTGATAAGAAAAGGTCACCAGTGCAGAATCCTGACGTAATCCATATAATGTTTCTGAGTCTTTATGAGAAATAAACATTTCGATCTTGAAGACAAGATTGACTATGGGTAACAACAGTGGCTCTATAATACTGCACTTGGTTTTCTCACCAAGATCAGAAAAAGGGTGAATTTATGATCAGTCAAAATGCAGGAAGAATCTGTAATTCTCTGCCATTCACTCACATTGATTAGAATCTGCTTTGGGCAGCTGACTTCCAATCATAGGATATTTCTGTATTTATGGAAGCAAGGAATATTTCCCTGTAAACTCCAGCCATTCAGATTTTTTTGTAATCTAAAATCACACACAACACTAAAACTAAGCAAAAAAAGCCTAGTTCAACCTTCACAGCAGGTTTCCTGCTAAGCTGCAGCAAGAACAAAACTTAACTGTCCAATAAGCAATGTTTTCTGAGTTCCACTTAAATCTAAAAAAAAGAACAAACAAATGACGTTTTTTTTCATGGCATTTTTGGTGTCGGGGTTGTTATTTTTTAAAAAAAATTTGGGTGGGTTTTTTAGCTGGTGGGAGGGAAGCTAGAAGAAGTAAAGAAAATTTTCAGTGGAAATCAACATACCTCTTTCTTAAGGCCCTACAAATGCTGGCATGACAAACTTGCAGTGTGATGTGCTCCTTGTATCTGCAGATACTCCTTTATCTCAGTTGCTGAAATTTGTCATTGCTCTGATCCCTCTGGAAATGTGGAGAGCAGGCTGAGGGATTGCCTCCCTCACCTCCTGTCATCAGCACAGATATGTAGACCCCCCCTCTGCCTATCAAGGAGCTGTCTCCCTCTCACACCCAAGACAGAAAGCTGTCTTGAATAACAAGCCAGATGGATTTTAGTTTTTTTCTCTTCCTCTTATGCAGCTCTTTAGGTCAGCTGCTTAAACCATGATGTATCCATCAGGTTTACTATTTGACTTATAATCTTTTTATTGCCCTCTAGAAAGTATTTTCATTGGGCTATTTTGTGGCATTTTGAATATGGCACATGTGAACCTCAAATAATGTCCTGTCTCCACAGTGCCCCATTGCAGAGCATGGGGCAAACACTACAGAAATCTTTCAGCTTTCTTAAAATAATTTTACTTCAGTGATGCAATGCCTATTTTCATCAGCTCAAGGGCTATCCCTGCTCTGGATGTCAGCTCAGGGATGTCAGCTCAGGCTGCCCCTACTCAGTCAGGGCCTGGGAGTTCAAAACACAGAGAGATACTTCCCTCTGCTGGGCATGTTTATAAACCGGTGCAAAATAAACTTTCAAAAATAAACAAGTGGTCTCCTTCTGTGTTTGACTCTGTAAGGTCCAGGTAAATAATCACAGCATTTATCCTTGTGTATCTAAATGTAGATGTTCCCATGTGCCTCTGGAGGTACCTGCCTTTCTCTGTTGGCTGGACAAGGAATTAAGCTCACTAACATTATCTATTGTAGTTGGAAGCCTCATGTAGGTCGCAAGCACCATCCTATTACTCACAAATACTTTAGCTGGAGGTCAGCATCATCAGAAATTCCAAGCCCATATAAATATCACTGAAAAACTTTACTGGTTGAGGTGATTATTTGCAATGTTGGTGGACGTTGAATTTGTCTCAGAAATATAAAGCCCTGCGCTCTAGATTACTACATTGAGGGAAATACTGGGAAACTGGGCCATGATTTGTAGGACATCTCACAGACTATGATGAAGAAGTGTTACAAAGTTAGATTTTGGGCTATTTGCAAATCACTGTTTGAAAACGATAGCAAACAGTTTATTTGGACCACTGGTTTATGTGACAGGCAATTGATTCATATGTAAATTAGGATGGAGTAATTCATCATTTAGTCAGGTGTTAGGTATGGATATTTTCTTGAATGGCAGTTATTCTTGTGCTGAAGAAAAACAGTTAAGGGAGTTAGAAAGTGTTTGCAAGGAAAACAACTGGTTAAAGACTGAAAGGATTTTCAGACCACTGTGTAATTTTGGCATATTTTTTCAGTAGAATAATTTACGTTGCTGTTCATATAAGAAGAGTTTGGATGACGTAGCAGTTTAGCAGCTGGGATTCACTACATTTCTCCATACTCAATGAAATTTTTTTTTCATGTTGTCAGTTTGTTTCAAAAAGGTTGTATTTTCCAGACTGACTGGGGATTTTGATATGGTATAAGGATTTACATTTTTATGAGTGCTCAAGAAGTTTTATTGCTGAACATTTTGTAGAGAAGTTGAGTATGCTTCAGCAATTTATATTAAGGTCCACAGATGGAAGAAACATGCAGCCAATAGAAAGGAATCAGGCTCTCCATTTTATGTTGATTATTCAGCTAGTCCTATATCCCAACAACATTCTGCAATCCAGATTGATTACTTTATGATCATTGCTTCACAAATTAAAGCATTACCCTAAAATAGCATGGATTTTTATCATGCCTATTCATTTTGTCTTTATTGCAATATCATCTGTCAGGGAAAAACGTTCTCTTTTATTGAGTTACATCTACAGTTCAAGCTTTATTTCATTATGCTATATCCAGAAAAAACATTATCCTCACTGTTTTTAGGAAGCTATTTGTCATTTCAATATCACCCACAAGTTCTCACTTTCCTATAAGTATTGACCTACAGTTCTGCTGGATTGTTGCTGGTTTCCTTCCCCACAGATTGCTTCAGTCCTCAAGCACAATTATTTAACATAATCACATTAAAAATCAGGTTCCCTGCTTATCTTAGACACTAATATATGGATATGATCCTTTTGTGTCTGTTTATTGACAACTGTAGAATTTCCCCATCTTTGACTTTCTATAATCACAGTCAGACTGAGACAAATTTATAAATTTATCTCAATTTATAGGCAATTAGCAATTTTTATTTACTCACATACTTGTTGTATGGTAACATCAAAGAGCAAACAAGATGGCTAGAATTTCCACTTAAGCAGAGTGCGTAGTAATGAACACAGGTTGGCTTGCCCAGTAGCTCTTGTATGGTCTTGACATATGATCTGTGAATATTACAAGAGTTAGGATATATGGTACCTTAACTATCAGAGAAAAGGGTATCCCCTGAGCACGTGATTGTGTAGGGCAGCAGATTGCTCCTCACAAAATATTTTCACAAGGGGAAGAACCTTGTGGGGTAATTTTAGCTTCAGAAGAAAAACTGCTGCAGATTAGGAATTTTAAGTCCAAGTTGCTATTAATTCTCTCTCACATTGTAACCAACCAATCTCTTAGGAATCCCCACTCCTCCAGCTAAGCATTTTTTTCCTGTCTTCTCTCTAACAGGCTACCTGGCCGTAAGACTACAGTGCTCTATGCAACTGGAATGAAATAAAATCCACCTGCTAATGCTTGACTTGGTATTTTCAATATTCTAACACATAGTTTGATTTTCATTATCAAGAAACATTGGATTTTGCATTAATTATAAACAGTTTGCCTTGTGTTTTTAAGGTACTTTCACTCAATTGCAGTCATCCACTTCTCAGCTTTCACTGTTTTCAAGTGAGTCACGATGGGGACATTTAATTCTGAATAGACTCTACTCAGCATGCTGGAAATAAACACAAGAAAGCATCCTCTTTTAAATCCTCCTCTTCTTCCCAATATCCTTGAACTTAACAGAATCTCATCATAAACATTTTAAACATATTCTCTCTTATTGTGCTGTATTGAGACTGAGCAGCCTGTAAAAGATAAAAGACAAAGCAAGAAGCATTAATGAAAGGTACCCCAAAGTATTGTACTTTTAATTTCAGCAGCAGTTCTGACCTGCAGCAAATACAGATCAGAAATTAGCTACCATCATACACTGAAAAACTGACAGATTCTCTCTCTTGACAAATAGCAATAATCTCTCCCTGCTCTGACAAGTTTAGCAGATTAGATTAGTTAAACTGCTTACCTTCAATTTCTAAACTAGTCAGAAACATTTATTTAGGTAAAGTGTTGCTTAAGTATGCAGGAATAAATACAAAGCAGTGAAAAGAATGACCTGAATTAGTCCTGAGAGCTCAGGTATATTCTCTGTCATCCTATAGAAGAATATCAAGACCTTAATAAAGAAAAGATAAGTTTTATCTTTTTAATAGAGAAAATACTTTTCACAAATAATGAATTAAATCAATGTTTTAGAACTCTGTAAAAAAATTTCCCAGGCTTGTAGAAGGTTCATATCTGAGAAGTTGTTCACATTAATTTATTGGTAACATGATAAAATTCCTGTGTTTAGTTTCACTGATTAACTCCTTCTGAGTCTGGCAGATCTTTCCTAGTAAGGTAAAGTTTTGGTTGCATTCCTTGATTAATGTAATTACACAAGATTAGATTAGAATTTAGATGCCAGCAGCCTACCTTGCAATGTGGAGAGCTGCATTATGCAGATTTCAGTTCCTTCACAGGGTTGTCTTGTATGTCTCATGCCAACATACAACACACATGCTGGTCCTCTCCAAAGGTAAAAATCAGTTTCACATGGTGGTAACCATGTTAAACAGCAGAACACAGTTTTTAAAAAATTACATCATAAATTCCATCTGAATTAAATATCCAGAAAGGCACTGAAACAGTATGTGAAATAATGTGTGTAAATTGAGGTGTGTATACAGTTAAAATTGGATGGTTGCAATGCAGATAGACAGGCTTGTTCAGATTTGTTGCTTGTTAAGCAACATTAGCTCATCTCAGCCAGATTAATGTTTACTGTCTAATGAATAACAGCACTAGAATATTTATACAAGCCTGTCTCTATTCAAGAAAGGAAAATTTATTTTTAATATGAATAAAGATATGAATGAGAGATTTCCAGGTAATGAAGTCCTGGATGGGAAAAAGTAGGAAAGATTTTTAGTTTAAACACCTTAATACCTAATAAAATTTGTTTTCCTGACATAAAACCCTAGCTCTGAACTTGAAGATTGTTGACCCAGTCTACACAGGCCCAGGATGGCAAGAAAGAGCTGACCTAAACCCCCGTTACACAGCCAAACCCTGCCTAGCACACCTTGACGTGATTAAAACATTTTGAAAACATGACAGCTAGAGAACTTTCCCCACCCTCCTGTCCAGCCTCCGCTTGCTGTTGACAGCAGTGCAGGATTTGGAAGAGACTTCAGGTCTCCTGCAATCACAAAAGTATCCACACAAACACATACTCCTCCTCATGGAAGGGGTACTGAAGATGGACAACCAGGTGTCTTCATCACTTTAATACTGAGCTGTCTGCTTTGTGGTGCACTCTGGAGTCTCAAAATACTTCAGAGCTCTTTCAAAAGGTTGAGATTTATCAAATTGTGTGATGTAGAGTCATCTTATTTACTGATGTAGAAAACCAAGAATATAAACCTAAAGAAACTCCTGTGGTATGTCACAACTGAAATTATTGCAACTCTGTCAGTATTAACTGCAGAGATTTTGATATTTACCAATGTAGTTGGCAGATGCAGCAAGCTTGTGGCTAAATGATCTCAATTATTTCTATTACTACTGAGTCAATCATTTGGAGATTTTTTTTTGAGCTGAAGAAACTCCAACGTTGATAGGGGAAAAGAAAAATATCTTTTTGTTTGCCTGAAAACAAATATAATATTCTGGCAGACAGATATCTATTGACTACTTTTGTTTTACACACTGAGCAATAACTTGTTTAATTTTTTAAAATAACACTTGATTAAACCTGAAAATACTGATTCAATCTCAGTAAAGTATTTGTCAGGAGAATGCATATGGAAGTAATTCACTACCTGTTATTAAAGGGTATGTCAATTCCTAACACACAGAATAAAATTTTAGTGTTGGTTTAGGTTCTTGCTTTACATGTTAGTTGTAATCTTTTGGATAAAGGTCCAAGTCTTAAATTTGCTAGGATGTACCTTTACTTGTATTTCTTTAAAATACACAAGATGGAAATTTGTATGTGCATATTTTAAATATATATACTGAAATTTCAGTTTCAGGATCTTTTCTGGCTAATGAAAACAAAAAGGCATCACAGAACAAGTCAAGGCAGTATTCAAATAAAGATTGTACATTACAAGAACAAGTCTGAAAAGTGAATTTGCTAGGTAACTAGCACATTCTGTGACACTTCACTAAAGCATATCAAGACCACTCTCTGCCTGCGTTCTTTTTATGTCTTGGAAAGAATATAAAAAGAAAGTGAAGATCAAATTTAGTTATCACCTCTTCATTTTAGAGCAGATTAGCATTTTCACATTTCCACATGGATTCTCTTTTGTAACAGAAACATTTGAGCTATGATAATATCATAGAGGTCAAAGTGCCTTTAAACTAGTCCAAATGAGAACCAAGTCTTATTTGTATTTCTGCTGGTTTAAGCTGCTGACAGTAATTGAGTTGGTATTGAATATTCAAATTATTAAATCATGTCTATATTGGTATTAACTTGGAATTCAACTCTTCTAAAATACTACTGAGTAATGATTGTGGGTGAATGATGATGGCTTTTAAACATTTCTCCTGTGATCAGCTCTTTTGAAAAAATATATAAGGGCAGTAAATTGGCCTGTGATGACTGAATTGTATGTGACTTGGCATCAGTGCATGCAGAAGGTGTTCAGCATCAAAGGCTGGGGGAGAGGCTTCTGCATTCATCTGTAACTGCTCTACCAGAAGTGGGGTTGCAATGCTGGGTTAAAATCACCTTTGTGGATTCATCTTGTATCAGTCCATAAAAAATTAGTATAGTAATAGTATTTGGAGGGTAATCTGTCTTCCACTGATTTAATACCATTTGATTTCAGGAAATATCTTCATGTAAGTATCAATGTAAATTTTCAGACATGAATAAAAGCAAGCATGAATCTCTAAAACTTTGTTCTATAGGCACTATCTTTCAAAATTAAAATACCTGATCTTCTGAGGCTTCATTCTGTTTGCAGATCCTGCTGATTGCATCTGGGGATAGGTGTTCCCCATGCAGTGGCAATTTCACAGCTTTACAGATTGAGTACCTGTGCTCCCATGACCTTTAAATGTGCAATAGTGCTTTGGGTAATGATAGCAGTCATGTTTTCATTCCAAATAACATCTTTTCTCATATTAAAACTTGTGCTTGAGGTTTTAACTTTGTGTTATTTGCAGATGCAGAATCTTAATCTGTGGATGTAGGCTGAGGGATGACATTTTGCCATAGTAAGGCATGGGAACAGTTTCATTAACGAAATAATTATAAGGGCCAAGATTCTTGTGCATGAAACATAGTTTTATGGTCTACTTTTTAGATGCTTTATAGAAGGTTTATACAAAGGGCCTTGATTTTCAAAGGGGAATAAGGAAGACTGACTAAGTCCTCTTGAAAGAAGTCTTTGAAGATAGGCTTGTAAGCATGAGTAGTAAAAGGCACTTCTCTTCACAGAGAAATCTATCAGTACTAAATAAATACTTCCATTCTTCCTTACAACTGCTTCTCCTGGCATAGTGACTTTAAAACAGAATCACATGAAAATTACTCTAGACATTAATATGATAATATGTTTACTATTATATGTATATTGCTGTACCCACGTTTTAAAAACAGCTTTCTATAAATAATGATAGATAAGTAATAACAAATTTATTTACATTTTAACATTTTTTGAGAAGTCCTGAAAAGAGACCATCAACATATCTGTGTACCTTGCTGATTAACAATATACCTTTAAACACTATTCTGCCTCACAGAGTTCAAGATTTTCAGCATTATTGAGTGCTGCACATATTTTCTCACATTATCTTTTGTGAATCCCAGGTGTGCTTTCTATTTCTATTAGTTTCATTAATACTCAGATATACTCAGCCTCCTCTGAAACCCAGTTTTACTCTGACTTTTAATGTCTCCCAGAATTATCCTGTTTATTCTTCTACTCAAGACCCAAAAATATTGTTTGCTCTCTGCATATATCCCTATGGCCCCTTCCCCTACAAGGCTTAAATCTCTCATCCACAACATAATGAAACCCTGGATTGCACTACAGTTGAATATTAGACCATTTTTTAGCACACTGCTGTAAATTACAACAGCTTTCAACCATCCTTTTCTGTACCATGTCTTCTTCGTTTCATGGTCTTTTATCATCCTCTTCCAGATCTCCAGAACAAGTTGATGTCTTAGATAAATTTTATTTTACTTCAGCGTTCAATAATTTTTACAAAGCTCAAAGGATTTTACAATGAAAATCTTGCCACTGAAGACAATTTAAGGCCTTTTAAACTCAGTAAGGCTGTCTAATTGTTTTAACAATTTGATGTCTTTTCATGGAGATATATAACAGTATAAGCCAATATGAAAAAATAAAAATCACTATGTATATATGAAGCTGTATAATTTCTGAAAAATGCCAAGTAGGCTTTTTCTTATCATGTTTCAATAAAAACAGCATTTTTAATCTAGATAAATATAGAAAACTCAAAAACTGCTTATAAATGAGAGGTAATTATGAGCTTCAAATTTCACCTCTTAGTTTCAAAGTGCCCAGATACAAGACTGATTTGGATCAGGTTATAGTCTTTTTAGGCAGTCTCATTGTCTTCCATGACTGAAGAGATGAGGCAGGGGAACATTTATCAGTTTTGGATTTAATGATCAGATATGCTTTGAAACAGATGAAAATAAGGTTTGCTTCACCTGTGGTGGATAAAACAGAGCCATGACCTTCAGGTGCTGTAAGAAAGTCTCAGGTTATGCCATCAAAAAAACCACCTATGTTCACTATGTGAACTTCCCGGGGAGATTAGAGAACATTAGTCTCTAGACCAAAGGTCTGCAGAGCAGGCTGTGGTTTTTTTTCCCCAGAACTGTTTATTTTCAGGAAAGCTACTGGATTTGTAGATTAAGGAACATAGAATTGTTTATGGCAGGAGACAGAGAATAGTATATGCCATCTTTTTGATTCTAACTCAATATCAGAGGGAGTCAGACTCTGCAAACATTTTAAAATGCAGAGAGCCTGTAGTAAAACTTGACTGGCCACTCTCTGTAACAAGAGTCTCAACCTCAGAAAAAGCAGGGAAAAACAAATGCAAGATTAATTTCCCACTTGTAAAAATCCCTGTTTGAAGAAATGGGATAGTTAGTCTCTGTCAAGGCACAGTTATATTTCACAGAGGCAGCTTTAGTCCATCTGTCTGGGGGAGAGGATTGTAAAAGAGTTGGGGCTTCATATGTGACAAAGTATAAGCTAGTTTTAAATTACATTTAGTACTCATGTCAAACATATAAAAAGCCTTATGCTCTTAAATGAGCAGTGGTGACCATAGTAATGATCCCATTAAATATCTGATAGAAAAGCAGTAAGAATCTCTAGACTAAACCAAAATAAATGTTACTGAGCACTGGTTCTCCTGGTTTATCTTCAATTTTTTTTCCAGCCTAGAAATGCACAACACTCTAATCAATCATCACATCTTGCACTGTATTCTTCCTCACCTTTTTATGTTTCTTGTTTTAAACTCTTTTGAGGCTACAAGCTGTCTTCTGCAAAGGCAGTTGTGCCTGCAGCTCGGGGAGAAAAGGGAGAGCTCCCCTGCTATGTGCCATCTCTGCTGAGAGGCATGTTGACCTCAATATCTCTGGCATTAAAAGATAGAAACGCCCTTTTGAGTTTGGTTTCTGTACTTCCCCTCAGGAGTCTGAGTGGAGGTTTTTGCCTTTCCTGGAAAACAAAGAGGTTTGGATGCCTGAAGGGGGCCTGGCTCCTCCCTATCGCCCTGACCTGGGCACAGGCATACAGTGGCCTGAGATGCTGGGTCTCACGCCATCCCTCATCACGGGTCAGATCTCACAGCCGCTTCGTCTTTGTGTGCTCCATTAACTGTTTATCCTCCGAAGGCTGCACAAGGTCAGGGTACTTGGAGCTGGTGAAACCCTTCCTTTATGAGAGGGAGTAGACCAGCCAAGTCTGTGAAATAAAATATTGTTTAAGAGTTCCAATAGAAGAGGAGAGAATAAACAAAGTTTGAAACGAACTGCCAATAAACATTTATTCTTACCAGATGTAATAAGATTGGGAAGTAGCTGGGTGACACTCAGGTCCTGTCTGGCCCACACAGACTGGATGTGATTCTCTCACTCCAGTTCCACAAAAATATATAAGCTAAGCACTAATATAGAAAATATTTATAAATTATCACAGCAGAGATTCAAATGAGCATAGGCTATGCTGAGTTATGCTGGTCACAGTTCTGGCTGTGACAATAGTTTATCGTATGCAACACAGCATTCAAATTTGAGGAGATAAATTGGGTTTGACTTCAAATTAATTTAGTAGTCCTAAATTAAATATTTCATACGAAGAAAAAAAAAATGATGGGTCTCTACTCACAACTTTTTTTCCTACTTCATTACTGAGGCTAAAGTGCTTAAGAAAAATGCATGTTAATAATCTTTCCCAAAATGCATGTTAGCAATCTTTCCCAAACTGGATTACACTTGATTCAAGTAATCATAGTGATCATCAAAGACATTGCAATTAGAGTGCAAAGCACATTCACACTACATGTGTTGCAATAAAAATGTTTAAATGAGTACAATTCTGTCATTCCATGGTCCCAAGGCCCTGTAATAATTTTGGAACATTTTAGTGAAATTGAATTTTCTCACCATTTAAACTAAGAATATCAGAAATACTAGTATTGAATTAAATATTGATGAACTAGCTGATTTTAGACAAACAAGTGCTATTTTCAGTCTCTTTATTTTAGAAACAATTGGCCTAGATGTCTAAATACGGACATGATGGACATTAACCTTATCATTATTCAGCGAAACATTTGCATGTGCAGTGTTCTCTAATTAAGAGGAGCAGTTCTCTAATGCCTGAATAGTTCCCCAGAAGTAGATTTGAAATTCATCCAAACGAATGGACCCACCAGGCCTACCTAGTGAGTGACATCTCTGCCCAAAGCTTGGGGTTTGGAACTAGGTAATCTTGAAAGCCCCTTTCAACCCAAGCCTTTTTATGATTCTATGAATTGTGTAAAACCTGATAGCTGGGCATAATTTCACTGGGACCACTTGTACATTTAGCAGCACGATTTCATAATCCGCCTTTTTGTATCTGAATACTCCTTGTTTCCAATTGCCTCTATTGGGGGAGATACAGAAGGTATTAGGATGAATTTGATCAGTTTAGAGCATAAAAACTTTGTCATTATATAGAAACTAATAGAGAATATGAAATAAAATGACTCATACATGCTCCTTTTTTAAAAAATTTATAGCATTATGACTTTGAGCTAGAATTGAAACTGTTCCATTTTTATGCATTTGCTGCAAGTAATCAACGTATAATCTCTACATTTAATATTTTAGGGATTTGGATTCAGAAACTTATAGCTTGGAATATATTCAATTTGAGAATTAGACTGGTATGAAGAAGATTGCTTTTTTTTTTTTTTTTGTGAACAGAAGTTTCAAGTATGTCAAACAAAATGACCATTTTCTCTGCACAGTCATTATCAGAACAATCCAACAGAGTGTGCTCATGTACTGTGAGAGCTGAAGCTGCTTGTAGTTAAAAGATGTTTTTTCCTATCCGTTGTTCTTCCTCTTTAAAAATAATTAGCTGTAAAAGCTGCATTCCTTGTCAAGATTTTCAATGACATATAACATCTCCAGAAGAAACAAGCATCATCTTACATAATTAAACGGAGGAAGAGAGGGAATTCTAAATGAGAACAGTGGGAGTAAAATTTTTTTACAGAAAGTCAGTATTTAACAGCAATAGCACAGGGATCCATCAAGCCTTTTGTGTTAGTGGAAGTATTGAGCTGTGCCCTGGTGATTAACCCCATGGCCAGTTTGTGCACAGCACTGCCTTTTTAGAGAGGTGATCTGCCATGAGCAGGGAGAAGCTGAGAGTGGAGTCCTGGGGAATGGCAGAGCTGAAATGAATTCTTCTGCTGGGGAATGCCTTCAAAAGGTTCTGCTGGATAATGTTGCGATAAGATATACAGACGTTGTTGCAGCCCAGATAATTTTTTGCCAATAAAAACTGTATTTGTGTGGGATAAATCCCCAAAGAGAAGAGCTAATATTCAGCGTTGGAAACAGCACAAGAACTAGATGCAAATGCATTACCTTCTTCATAATGAATCTTCTGACACAGTTGGAGTAGTTTCCCATTCTGTTTATAGAAACACTTCAAACCTTTGATACCAAAATCTGTCCTCTGAATAAAAATAATAAAATAAAAATCTGCTCAATATGGGCAGCAATAGGGCATGTTTGATGCAATCCAGCATACATCTGCATCCACAAGGGCTAAATATTTTGAGAAAGGCAGACATGGGCATTTGAAAGTCAGTGCTACACAGGAGGGAAGGGGGATGTTGTACTGTTAAAGTCACAAAATTTGGACTTTGTTTACTACCTCAGTTGGCGATTATCAGCTGTGAAATAGCTCAGACCAACAAACAGGTTACCACTGGATGGGAAGTTAATGTACATTTTCATAGTCTGATGCCTTAGCCCACAGCAAATTCAAGAGGCTTAGAGAAATCTGAAGAGCATGAAACAGCTGAGAAAGCTGATTTTGTGAAGGGCTACTGCACAGTTACTCCCTCAGGGAAGTAATTTATTCTGTGCCTCAAAACCCAAACTCAAATAAGAATATTGTTGTTGCTCTGAAGGTTGTCAAAAGATAAAGTTCACTGCTGATTAAAATTAGCAGTCATTTCATTGCCATCATTAATATTGTAATGATACCTAGTTATGTAGATTATTGCTATCTCCTTCATAGTGTCACAGCATTACTGTTTAATAAAATCACATTTGAGAGGAAGTGGATACCTTGATATGAAAAGGTAATCTCAAAATCTCCACAGCTGCTGCTGCATGGTTCCACATAACACATAGACAGACACACTCTGTTTCACCTGAAGAATCCCCAAAGACTTAAATCTACGTGCTCTCGCAAAACCATTCTCTCTCATCCACATACCATGTAAAACTCAGCTCTGAGGATTAGCCTGCTTTGCCTTTCTCTTCTTTTCCACAGACAAGTCTTTCTTCCTTGCTCAAGGCTTTAGGCCGCTTTACTGCATTTCAATTTTGCAAAATTGAGAACTTATACCAACTGAATATGAAACTCAAGAGTTTAGAAATGTCTTTTAGTGTAAGAACTTCAGACTTTGTAAGCTCTTACTACCTGATGTGGTTAGTTTTTGAATCCATCAGCATTAAGAACATATTCCTGCTAAAAATGTTGCCACAATGCATCGATTATAATCATATACCTTTGGACATTCCCTGTTATAAATCAGAGAAGATATGTCTGGTGAAGTACCAGCATAAGTGTATTTGAAAAAAGCCAACCCTGAAGTATGTGAACATTGGAACGATTTCATCAAGCTTTATTTGAAAATTCCCCATCATTCCCATTAGTATGATGATAAGAATATAGTGGATAAGATACATTCCTGAGTTTATTAATCCTCAATTCTTTTTCAGCACAGCTCCCAATTCAGCTTATATTCTTAAAATGAACAGTGATTTTATTTGTCTTGGGTTTTGCCTGGTTTAAGACGTACTCAAAAAGCAGACTACCTAGAAACTGCTTATTGCCTCCCTTGGGAAAAACAGCTCAAAAAATGAAAATACATTGCAAGAAACCTATGGCATGTGAGGATATAGTGATTACACTCCTGAATTTCATTTGACTTTCATTCTCTGTGATAAGGAAATTTACATTTTGAACATTCTCCTGTCCCTATGCAAACATTTAGGGATAAAACAAAAAGAAACAAATCCCATGAAACACAAATTTCTGGTGTTCACATATTAAGCCTGTATGGATGCCGGGCTTCCCTAAAAACAGGAGCTCAGTAAATGTCACATTCATGCAGTCTGGTGTTTCATTTCCCCAGTAGTCCTATTTCTTCTTTACAACTTCTGTATTTAAGTTTGTGCAGATTCAACAACCAGGAAAAAGACTGGGTAATAGTAACATTCAGTTAGTCATAAGCTCTTTGTACATGGAAGCATCTTTACCTCTATAGCCAGACAGGGAGTGAGTCGGTGTGTTAGCATTGTTGTCACCGATACCAAATAATAGCTGGAACAGTTCTGCTGGAACAGGTAATGTCTTAAGGATCAATTTGTAATGCAAACTGCAAACCTGTCTGATTTATGAGGCAGCTGCTATCCTCAGGAGCAGATCCTGTCAGACATTAGTCTGGCCACACTATGAGAAAAAAGTAGATTATGCCCTTTAGACCCACAATGAATTATGAAACTCTCCAGCTTCTCATCAGAAACAACAATGATGTGAGGAGAGATAATTTGCTTTCATTGGTCTCACAAATGACAGCTCATATTTAGACATCTGGGCCAATTGTTTCTAAAATTAAGAGACTGAAAATAGCACTTGTTTGTCTAAAATCAGCTAGTTCATCAATATTTAATTCAATACTGGCAGTATTTCTGATATTCTCAGTTTAAATGGTGAGAAAATTCAGTTTCCCTAAAATGTTCCAAAATTATTACTGCCAAAAACGATTTTAGAATTCATTTTCAAGCAAATTTAAAGAAATACAGGACATGAAGCTGAAAATTATTAGAAGATATTGGAGCTAAAAGGGATGGGTTTTTCAAAGACACAGGATATGGAAAATGCAAGGGGGACTTATCTTCTCACTGAAGGTGAAATGAAACTGAGCAGAACTAAGAGAAATGAGGGCTTCACAGAGATTGGCAAACACTCAGGAAGTAACTTTGTGCCTGTAATACAATTGCAAAATATATCACAGGGCAGCAATGACTCCCTGAGAGAGATGGACGGTATGAATTGGTTGCAATTATCAATTAAGAATCTCACTCTTACTAATCAGTGAGACTTTAATCAGTAAGACTTTGAAAAACATAAAATGTAAAGTATCTTCTTTTATCTAATTATACTAAAAATTATTAGATCCAATTCTGTGAGCACTGCAGAAGTGCTCTCAAGCAGCACAAGTTGTACAGACAATTTCTACATAAAATGACATAAACTGAAAAGGTTTTTAATTTAAATTTCCTGTTGCAAAGGCTGGTTGCCAAAAAGCTCTTCTCACTATAGCTCAGTCGTTGGTGGGCAATTTGTTCCAGACTCTTTCACCTTCTGTGGAAAGGATCTTTGTGCCAGCTGTTTCCCCATCTAGTTTTAAATCTTTCTCATTTCAGGGGGGGAGTTAATTCTCTAAGGTACAGAAGATCCCACGTGTTCAGAATGGGTAAACACCTCAGAAAAGCACATGTATGACAGTCTTTCCCAGTGCAGTTGCTCATATTTTCCCCGTGACTGAATTATGCACATGTGGGTCCATATAAATAGAAGAGAGACAAAGTGGAAAAATAGCCTCTTTTTTCACACTTTTTCAATATCTAGGGCTCAGAATTCATAAATATCACAAGCTACTGCTGCTGTCCTCATTAATATCTCCATCTGCAAAGTTAAGTATTTCAGGAAGTAGCTAGTAACCAATCTTGCCAGAGTCCTGGACTAAACTTCCTGTCAGTGTTGGAAGATCCAGCAGTCTTACTCAGACATGTATTTATTTGAGATCATACATACAGAAATGTGCCAGTTTCATGGCATACTGAAAAACTGCCCACACCAGATATGGATTGTTTCTTCTTGGGCAGACCTTGAAAAAAATCATTATTAGGATCTTGGATAGATGCCACCTTTTCCTCTCAGTCACAGTCATATGGCACTGCTGTCTGTACCATGGGTCAGACCTTGTCTCCCACTCTTGGCTGGCAAGGGCCTCTGAATGCTCACAGAAAGTACAAAACCTCACTGAGACCTATGAACCTGTCAGGACAGCCAGCAGGGCTCTCTGAAGACTGTAAAGAAAAACAGGCTGGCCAACAACACAGCAACAGTTTCAACACCATAAATGTATTTTAGCAACAGGAAAACAATCAAGAGATCCTGTGAGAAAGCACAGCCTAGATACCCCTGGATCCTGAGTGCCCTGCCCCAGTCTATGTTCCACTGGCCATGGTGTCTGCTTTGGTCCAGAGTAAGAGGTGACTGAGGCTCTTTTCCTCCCAAACACATATGGATAAACCACGTTAGACGCCCTTAAATGCTTGTCCCTGGCCACCACAAGGATTTGACAAGAGGAAGGAAAATTGCAGCTGCTCCATTCTCTCCAGGGCCTGCAAGAGCCTCCCTCTCTGCAGCAGAAGGGAACACGTGAGGTGGGGATACATGGTCCAAGCTGCACTCTTCCAGACAAGGAAAAATAGCACAATTCAGATTTAAGTATTTCTTAGGAGCTCTGCTCTGTGTTTAGTAGACAGGCACAATTCTTCAGTTGGTCACTAATGAGCTCTGCCTGAGCAGTGCATAAGCAGTGGTCCTAAACAGCTGTGTTGCTTTGCTCTGCCTTTATCTGGTTCTGCAGCCCAGGTCTTGTATCTATTTTCCACCCTCCCAGGTGCTAATGATTTCTGACCTCTGAACCAGTGTTTGCTGGGGCTGAGCAAATGCCTCTGGTTTTGTGTTCAGGCTCAATGCCAGCCACAAATCTCTAATCACATTACATCCTGCTGCTCTCTGCAAAGAAACTCTGGATACCAGCACTGCATTCAAGCCTCTCTTTTTATTTAGCAGCACTGCTCTGCCCACAGTCTCATCAATCACAACAGTAAAGACCATTTATGTGCACAGCTGGACACTCTGGAAAAGTGAGGGGTCTAACAGGGAGCAGATGAGCACTCCAATCATTTAACACCATTAGATAACAGAGCCCACTGTTTTTTTTCAATCCAAAAAACAGCCTTTCCCATGATCAAACCTTATCTCTTTAAAGGATATACATTTTACATTATTATATTCTTTCATGAGAAAAAAAAGGGGAGCCTTTTTTTTCCTTATGTAGGCAGAGTCCTGCTTCCTGAGACTGTGAATCATTACTGACACAGGGGACAGATGAAATACAGGCGGTCAAGACCAAGGCTGGTTTATGTCGTGAAGCATTTAGAAGAATATAACACAAGACCAGAGAAACCAACTAATTTATGGGGGGAACATGTTCCTACGTGCATGGTATATAGGATGAGCATTTTGGTGGTAAATATCAAAATAAATGGGGTAATAAAAGTCTAATTTAAAAGCAGTTATTTCAGAAAAATGGGGCAAAAAAAGGTAATTACATTAAAAATTCAATTAGAAACTAACCAAACAGCCAACCAATGACATTAAAAAATAGTAAAACTCCACTCTGTGCAACAGTGTTTTGGTATTATTCTGGCATCTGAAGTTCCCACTCAGAATCAGACTCTTTGCCATCCTACAGAAGGATGCACAATGTGGGAGTCCTAAACTCAATGATTTTTGAGGAATTAGAATACACAAGTCCCTCAGGGGTCCTTACTAGTACCAGTATTTTTTAATGTCTTAGACAATGACATTGTGGAATCAAGTGCACCCTCAGGACATTTGCAGGTGACACCAAGCTGAGTGGTGTAGTTGACACACGTGAAGGACAGGATGCCATCCAGAGGGACTGGGACAAACTCAAGGAAGTGGCCTCATGGAAACCTCATGAGGTTCAACAAGGCCAAGTGCAAGGTGCTGCATCTGGGGCTTGGGGCAACCTCCAGCATCTACACAGACTGGGGGATGACAGGACTGAGAGCAGCCTTACTGAGATGGGCATGGGGGTGCTGGTGGATGAAAAGCCAGTGTGAGCCAGCAGTGTTCTCTCACAGGCCAGGAACCCAATTGTGTCCTGGGCTGCATACAAATTTGGCCAGCAGGTTAGGGGAAGTGATACTGCTCTGGGTGACCTCATGTGGAACACTGCTCTGGGGTACTCAGAATAGAAATAACATGGACCTGGTGAAATGGGTCCAGAGGAGGGTCATGGAAATGATCAGAGGGATGGAACACTTCTCCTGTGATGAAAACCTGAGAGCTGGGGCTGTGCTGCTTGGAGAAATGTCTGGGGAGAGGCTATTGTGGACTTTCAATACCTAATGGGGACTTTTAAGGAAAATTAAAAAAAGAAAAAAAATAGTAGAGACTGTTGCAAACAAATAGAGGTTCAATTTAGACGAGATTCAATAAAGACATTTCACAACGAAGGTGTTGAAACATGGACAGATTGCCCAGAGAGGTGGCAGATGCCCCATTCTTAGAAACATTCCACATCAGACTGGATAGGGCTCTGAGCAACCTGATCTAGTTGAAGATGCCCCTGCTCATTGCAGGGGTGGTTGTAATAGACAACCCTTCCAGCCCAAGCTCTTGTGGAAATCAGGGATTCTATGGTTACATGGCAGTCTGCTTAACCTGCATTCTCTGCAAATGGAAAGCTCCAGCAGCATTTTTGTTTAACTAACAGTAATTGTAACAAAGGACAAGAACAGGTTGCACTGGGGTGTTACCAGACAGGCAAATGATTCAGAAACAAATTTCTGACATATTTTGGAAACCTTAGAGTTTTCACTGTAATGTTTGCAGGAAGAAGATATAAATATTTTATATAATGAACTGACAGATACATATCTCTGCTATGAACAAATTCTTAATGGGTAGACAGATACAAGGACAGATAGATAACTTTGAGTGATGCAAGTGTGAACGGTAGTCAGCAACTGGCTTTCAGATATAATCTGTTACCATCCATTCAGCGCATAAATGCTGTAAAGACATTTTTCCAAATGCTTCCAGTCATGGTTATATAAAAAATGCAGTAAAGAAAAGGTATTTTCAGAGACCCAAGAAATGTAATCCTGAACCAGTCTGCTTAAAGATTCTTGATGGCATTAGGCAACAATACCTGCTAGGGGGCAGCTGTTTGTAGGTATGCCAGCTTCATCACTGTCTAGTAATACAGGCTGTCTCTTACCTACATGTAAACCATTCAGTCCAATGTGAGGAACTGGAAATAATGAGCTCAATTTTAATATTTTACAGCCACTTCAAACACATATAAATGAGTATGCAAGCTGCAAGGTAAAAAAGAAACAGGCCACAATTCTGTTTTATAAATAAAATATCTCAAGTGTCAGATTGACTTTTACATTTCTGTAACTTCACTGTAACCATGGGGCTTTTTCCAATCTTTTAAAGTAGAAATTGTCTCCATATGTGTGATAGATGGTACATCTAGAAGAAGGTATCTGGCAGAAATAATGTATTTACTTTTGGTGTCATTGTAACAGCTTGCAATATTATCACTTGTATACAATAATTTAACAGACTATATATACTGAATGTATAAATATTAGATTGTATTTCATATCTTTAGATGTTACAGATTTCCAACATGTTGTCAGAAAAGGAGTCTGGCAAGTTAAAGAGAATAATAAAAATTTAATCCACGTGTAGAACTTCTATAAGGTACGCTCCAGTAGTTTTTATACATTAGAAGTTTTTTACTTTGCTTCAATGTGGTTCAATTTTCTCTCTCTTGTCGTCCCCATACCGTATTTCGTCTTTCTCTCATGCTGTTCCATAGAGTTATAACAGAGATTTAGATTTACCATTTGTTTTAAAGTCAGATTTGACCTTTATACTCTAACGTAATAAAACAGAATTTTACAGTAATACGTTGTTAAATTTTGATGGTTAGCCCCCTTCTCCTCTAGCCTCTCACAGACTTAAATAATGAAACAGTCCCATGGTGATTTCCCCTGGAATCATATGTAATGTCTAATTTCAACCAGAAAATATTAAATATTTGCTAAGAGAGACTGGGTAATTGATTTTTTAAATGTACAATATTTTGTAAATAAAATAGTACAATTCTACTGTAGTTACTATAGAAAAGTAGAATCTTACTCTTTTAAATTGAACAAGACATGATTTTATTAAAACAAAGCCCACAAAACATAGTCTAAATATCTGTAATTAGAAAAGGATCAGGAGGCCCAGCAGATCAGGCATGACTTAACAGGTAATATGATCACAAATGATAGATATTTCCAAATGTTTTGTCAGTTAACACTTTGAATTTCTGTGTAATATCTCACTCTAGGAATTAACTATTCTCCAATGTAATTTTAAGTAAAATTTTGAAGATTTTTTTCCTTAATTTAATGCATCTCTATTTTGATGTGGTTTTGATCATTGGTGAAAACTGAGGCCTTATGATTCACCAGCATAAAAAAGCAGTTTCCCTGGAATCAAGGTTAATTAATGCCAGCTGGTGTTCTGCGCTGCTTTTTCATTTTTAACACTGATGAGGTACTGGGATTTCAGACGGTGAAGGGAAAAGTGAAGTACCAGGTACAGGTAGCTAGGATAAACATTAAATACAGGATAAATATTTGAAGTGAAGTCATGAAAAGGAAAGGAAGTAACTTTGCACAGTGCTGGAATGAAGAGTAAAAAGAAAAATTAAGAAAATACAGTTTAAAAAAATAAGGAAAGTAACCTCTCAGATCTTGAAGTATATGGAAAACAGACAATATCTTTATACCTCATGGTTTTGAATATAATTTGATAAATACTGATATTAGAAAGTGTACTTTTAAGAAAATATTTGGGCTGTAAGGCACATTTTTTTGACTCTAGAGATTCTTTATCCTTCCTGAGCCTGTGAAGGATCTTCCATCTCCTTTGAAGTCAAGAGCAAACCACCTACAGAGGACAATAATATACCCCATATCCCTAGTATTTAAAACACTCATCTGCAGAGCTGTTAGAAAAACCCTGCTTCTGAAACTTTTTAACATGATATAGACAAATTTCTAAATCTCTTTGTATTTATGAAAATTGACTGTCCTGATAAAAACCTCATGTTTTATTTTAATGTCCTTCTACATGTAAACACACATGCTTATAACACCTTTTCTTTCAACAGCTGCATTAAGGTAGCTTAGCAGATGTATTTCTAGGTGATTCAGTCTATTTGGG
The DNA here is from genome assembly GCA_013399915.1 of Illadopsis cleaveri. Lineage (NCBI taxonomy): Eukaryota > Metazoa > Chordata > Aves > Passeriformes > Timaliidae > Illadopsis > Illadopsis cleaveri. The sequence continues at coordinate 331,292 of VXBB01012528.1, forward strand.
CCATATATCAGACTTTTATCTTACACCAGACTTCAACTACAATATGATTGGCTTTATCAGATACATATAGTTCCATATTTTATAGAGGTTGCTGTCATTTCCCCACATATTTGGAGGGAAAACTGCAAAAAGAAAACTTGATTTACAAATAGTAGTGGCATAACATTGATAAAGTCCAGACTGTTCCTTGAATTCCAGAGTATTTTGCCAGCTTTTTTGTATTTTTTGCCAGAGTACTTTTTGTCAGCTGTCTTGGTATCAGGCAGCCACCTGGTGATGGGAGAGTGATTGTGTTGGGATGCAACCACCTCAGCAGAAAATTCAGTGTGTCATCCCTGAGGTGTGGCTGACAGAAGATGGACAGACACTCACCTCGTAGCTTTCTTGCATGTTAGGGAAGTTTCTGAGAATAGGCATCTTTTCCCAACGTTCTCCTGAAGCATATGGGCTCTCATCTTCCCCCCAAAAGGATAAAGTCCCAAATTTTAGCTTCTTCTTTCATGCACCCTATGACACTAAATTTTGCTGGTTTTCTTCTGACTACAGAACAGGCTGGGGTAGGTTTATTTGCTTTGGTCTTCCCAGCTAAACAGAACAGAGAACACACTGAAAATTTATGTTCCTCAGGGAGACCAGGAGTCTGCGAAGCACACAAAAATATTCTTTTGAGAGAGGAAGGAAGGAAGGAAGGAAGGAAGGAAGGAAGGAAGGAAGGAAGGGAGGGAGGGAGGGAGGGAAGGGCCAAGATACAAATTTGTCTATATAGGATGGAAGGATGGTGTAATACTTTTGCTTCCAAGATGAAAAAGCAAACATCAGACCTGACAGTGATTGCATAACATGAGGAGATGGCAGGTAAGGCTCTGCCATGCTTGAATTTATCTGGCCATCTTCCTTTAGCTGACAAAGCACTTCTCTGATTACTACCCAGCCAGTCTCCAATCTGGCACCAGAGGAGTACAGCTGCAAAATCTGTGAAGAGCTCATTCACACCAAATACCACCCAGATAGGCCAAAACCAATTATGGCTAGCAGTTATTAAAGCACTTTAGCATGAAAGAAGTTTTATTCATGTAAGATTATGTAATGCATAATATATGCCCAAACATATGTCCACAGACCAGTCGTGATGTATTTCAGTTTGGGCAAAAGCCTATAGTTGTTTGACTTAAGTAATAAAAGGGTTTTAAAACCTTTATGGAAACCACAGAGAATGCCAAACAAATGGAACTGAAAGTCCTTTCTTGTTCACAGCCCATTCAGAATAAATTCTATCTGCATTCAGCCACTTTTTTGCTGTTATTTGAGGTGATACTGCTGAGCCAAGTATCTCATCTATTTTCTACTCTGTGGCATAAGAAATGTGCCTCACATATTTTCCAAGAGCACTGCTATACCACCAGTACAAGGTATAAATAATAAATAATAAATATAAAAAAACCAAATTAGGTTGTTAAGGTGAAAACAGTTGCAAGGCTTAGCAAATCACTCCCAGTAAAATTTAGTCAGAGCAACAGAAAGTATCTGATTACTAGTTCACCTAACTGAGAAGGGTATTAAAATTTGTTACTAGGATCTTAGATGCTACAATGTAAAAATGCTATTCAGTAAAAATGTAACAACTAGCCTACTTTTCAGAAAATGATGTTTCTCTTATGGTCATAGTGTGTCCCACTATTCTCCTGATGGGTCAAAGAGTAGCATTCTTCAAGTAGTACAGGCAAAAGCTAAAAGTATGGACCTTGTGTGCAACTAACCTCTGAATTATGGTACCACAGAACTTCTGAGGTGGCCTTTGCAGTTATGCTCTGCTAATGAAAGAACACAGGTAAACACAGTTCTGCACAGGTGACGGATAAGACAATCAAAATAGACAGAAGGGGAGCAATAATATCCTTTATCTCAGCTTTGTGGGCAATAGCAGAGGTCCTGTATTATTTAACAGCATTTTATTGGCTGCAGGACAGAAAAGGAAAAACAAAAAACAAAAACCAGACTTACAGGAGAGGTATTAATTCAGAATTGTGTATTTTCCCCTCATTAGAAGAAATTTATAAATATGAGATATTTTAAACTTGATGGCATAATGAAGAGTGAAGGAATCCTCTGTGGTTTCCACAGGAATGTTACCTGACTCGCCAGTGAAGTTGGCACTCCATTGTCCAGTCATCTAGAAACACAAGCCGTGGTACACAGAGTATCACCTTGGGGTGGTATCACTTCCAGCAACAGTGGTTAAGGGCTTAGCTACAGCTAATTTGATCAGTGGGTGTATTCCTGGGTCAAGGCCCAAAAAGAAGATGGCAAAGCTTCACATTATCTTGGAGAAGGTCAGACACAGGTGTCTTCCTCAACAAGGGTGATGTGGGAGAGACTGCTGGCACAGTGCACTGCTCTCCTACTTAATCAGCAGAAAACTGCAGTTTTCCCTTCTCTTTTCTCTGGCAGTCTAGTTCAGAACTGATCTAACATTTTCCATCCTCTCTCTTAATTGGAAAAGGTTAGACAGGTCTTCATAGATTTTTAAAATGCAATTAATGCTTATATCCTCTGAACAATGGCAACAAGACCCTTAGTCCAGTAATGTCAGGGTACCAAGCTACACAGATCTCTCTGTGCTTTGGAGAGAGCTATGATGTTCACTAAAGAGGCCTTTGTGTTGGAAACAACAGTGAATGCTGTTTGATAGTTGGTTTTCCACTCCAAAGATAAGTTAGGAAGTGCTGGTGCAGCCATTAAAACCCTGGCCTGTATTACAAGAATAGTCTCAAATGTCACCTCTTGTGACAATGTCAACAAGGTACGAAAGTATGTTCCACCTCACTCATGATGAGCCTTTGCTGCTGGTTCTAGGCTGAGTTGGATGTTCCTACAGTAATTTAAAGAGTAACAAGGTACAGAGCAGCAGAAATGCCTGTCTTCTGAGCTCTATTCCTGTGATCAGACAGATCTTTCAATCTGTTGATTTCACAGCCTTAAGGATTATTTCAGTGCCAGTATCATATTATCTCCTATCAAAAGTCTGTACAGATCTTCCCCAAAATAAATGTGACCACCGAAATGAGTGGAACAAAGAAGATTTTGTAAAATGTATTTTACATATTAAAAGTATATAAAGCTTATTAAAAGACATTATACTACTATGAGAAGCTAATGTGTCCTTTTCTTTGAACACAAGGCTTTAAACTGAAGAGAGAAAGTAATGATGCTGTTCTTGAGGTGTAACACAAGAAGCAGCTTTGAATTTTAAGGCAGTTCCTCTGCTAATACAAAGCAGAGTTATTCCAGTGAAGGCAGTGGAGTTGTGCAAGTTTATGTTGCTAGGGATCTGTCTGACAATGGCAAGTGACAGAAGGGACAGCCTTCTATCAGCAAGAAGAAAACACAAGGATCAAAAAACAGCTAATATGTGTTCAGCAGTGATTGCTCCTAAGAGAAAGGGCAATAATAAATGCCCTATAGTGGAAAGAGGAAAGGATGATGCAAGCAAGACAGGATAAGAAGAAAAACATTACAGTCAATCAGAAGCTGCAGAGAAAAGGTGATAAGGGCAGAAAAATATCAAGTTGGGCTGAAGCCCGCTGAACAATGTAACAAGAATAAGAATGTAACCTGCCTATAAGCAGGGGAAAATTACAATACTGAAAATAAAATAATTTATTGAAGCTTGTTGTGTAAGGCTCCAAATAATTCATGTGCAAATTTGAGACTTGTTTTATCCTCATCCAAAGTTGCTTTGAAGGACTCCTCTGTCAGAGCCAATTTTTTTACTACATTTGATTGACATTTGTAGTTAGAGGTACTGAACTTGATATACATGTAAAATTTTTCATTCTTTTTGTAATATTTACTCTGTAGAGTTTTGAAATTTAAAAACATTTTTAAAATACTTTATGGAGTTAATAGTTTGATGGGGTTGTTTTCAGTGAGAACTATGAAATATTTGACATTTCATATCATGCCTAATCTAATAGCTACCTAAATCTATAAAATCCAAGTAAAGAGAAAAAGAAAAAAAGGAGGTTTTATATTATCCAAGAAATGAGAAAAGATACATTCATTTTTCACAATCATTCCTTGACAGGAAGTACAGAGCTCAAGACAAGTAGATATTAGAACTACTACATTTACTGTAGAAATCATTCTCATGATCTACTAGTCTTATTTAAATCACCAGCAGTAATCATATGGGCAGAGAATGTTAATTACTCAGATGAGCTCACAACCTGAGCTGTAGGTAAATACCACATATAGGATTGGACCTAAAATGTCTCAGCAGAAATATAAGAGATATCAATATAGAAGTGTTGAGACAAAGTGACATAATTTGTCTCACCTTTGAAAATGAGCCTGCAAAGTTCCCAATGTCAGACCTTTACTGACATCACAGAAAATACAAGACTTTTCAAAAGTAGCACCTGCATCTATTCCTATTTTCTCAGGGGTTAGAGGGTTTACACTATGGCCTGTGTATTGCAGACCAGGTGTAGTTTGTGAGTGCTGAAATACAGCAACCTCTAATGTGGACCTCCTTTTCCCTCCAGGTTTATAAAGGGATTTATTTTCTTTTTCCAGCTCAGTGTTTGTCCTTCATATTTTGAAAAGAGGAGTGAAATTTCTCTTTGATTCCTGTTTCTCCCTCTTTCAAACACTGGTTACAACCTCAGTCTTACTGTGACTACTTAGCAGAGTGTGGCCCACATGTTAGAACACAGTGCTCTAACCGGCAGCACATCAGAAGTATTTCTTCTCTCTATTTGAAGTGCAAGCAAATTCCAAAGCTGTTTAAGGTGATGTCAGGAGGAAGTTGAGAGGACTGAACTCCACTTAATTCTCAGTTCATTTCAATTGACAGTGAAATACAGATCTGACACACCCAATTCCAGATAATCAGTGGCATCAGTCTCTGAAGAACCAAAGCCTCCACATCTTCAACAGGCTTTTTTTTATAAAAGTTCTGCTGTGTAATATTTAAAATGGTGTCTAGACAGGTATTCACTTTTGCTAAGCTGAAACATAGTGATACTATTAATCACACACACACAAAGGCAAAAATAAAAGATTATTATGAGTCTGTAAGACAAGAAAATTCAGAATTTTTTCATGCTTTCAACTTGAAAGCTGAATGGATCCTGGTCCTAATTAATCTATTCAAACAAGAGTCTGGTGAAATTAAGAAACTGAAGGCTTTAAATATGGAAAACCAAATTCTCTCATGATATAAAAGGACATTGGTCATATCCAGAATTTTACAACAGCTTACATTTAATCTGGGTAGATCTTTTCCCACAACAATAGCAATTAAATAGTGTGTCAAGTTCAAGGTGGGAAGGTGAGACAATATGAGAATCACTTGTTTGCCTCTCCTCTGATGCTAAATCTCTGAACTAAAAGTTCTTACATACATTTGTTAAAAGGAGAGCTACAAAAAGAAAACAGAGCACCTGGAAATGACTGCAAGGTGTAAATGCCCCTTATCCAGGAAATTTTAAAGATTTTGATTGGGGAAGTCAGAATTTTGCTATCAATATGAGAAGAATATGTAAAATATTTACAACATAGCATAAATTGAAAACTCTATGAGACTTCATCAAGTTTACTTTTACTCAGTACCTAAGAGTATATTGGTCTATAAAATTTGGCCTACTAACCCAGGGGTGACACCAAACTAATCTGCATTTTAAATTTAAATTTAAATTCAAATTCCCCATTTTTTTGGTGCTGCTTGCTAAGAGGAAGGGAAGAATTGCATTTTATTTAGCATAAGGAGTGGCTTTGTTCTCTCTAGTAAAAAAGCCACATTTAGCAGGAAAAGAAATAGCATCTCATATATAAATAAAGAAAACTATGTTTTTTTAAAAAAAAAAATTCTGATATTGTGGGAAGGACATTTTTTAGTTTTTTGGGATTCCTTCCTATTATTTCTTAAAGGCGGTAGTGAAGCCAAATTCTTGTTCAGCTTAATCATGTGTATGATGCAATTCCTCCAGGAAAAGTGTCCTAAAGTGGTACAGAACCTTGCTTCCCTTCAGTCTAGCTAAAGAGTTGGCTGATTTCACTTCCTGCACAATGTTCTGTTGGTCTTAGGAAGAAATGAAATGCTGCTGGCATTGAGAAGACTCACAGGGACACTCAGTAATCACTGTGAATAATCACACTGTTCATGCAGCCTTGAGCATTTGAAGTCTCTTGCTCACCAATATTTTATTTTCTCTTTCAGTATAACATTCATCATAATTTTCTGCCCTTCCTACAAGGTTTTTTGTTCCTGCAGTACATTGTTTTCTGTGGACTTTATGTTCTTGCCTCACTGTCACCACACTATTCTGCTTTATTTATTAAATTTAGCATTTCTGCTATTGTACTTATAAGTCATTGTGGGCTATTTTCATGTGTTTGTTACTCTCCGTCTCATGTTTGTTTAATTACCATAACAGCAAGGGTATCTTTTAGATATTTTTAGTAGACACATAGCACACTTGGCTTAAATTGGACAGTTGTTTATAAATTATTATGGGAACGGCGCCTTGAGAAGCATTCTCCTCATAGCACATTTATTTGTTTTTGTTTTCAGTTCAGAGTAAAAGGAAATTTTTTAGGTTAGGTCATGCTTGCCCATCTTTGCACAGAATTTCACTGAAATGAAGGAAGGCCAGTGGCAGATCTGGGACCCACTGGTGCTGGTGGAAAATACCTGAAGTGGAACATGGTTACTACATGGGTCTGTGCATTCTCTCTCCATCAATAAGCCATGGTATGGCTTTTAGCAGCAGCTGTGAAATCCTTACACAGACAAACCAGGAATTGAAAAGTGAACAGAGCTCAGATGTCTCTTTATCATTGTATTTCCATCAAAATGAGTTTTTATTTATTATTTTTCTACTCTAAAGTAGAAGTGTCTTTGTTTACCTTAACCACCATGGACATGTAAAACTCAGGCAAGAAGAAAATATGTGCACAAATGAGACATGAGTGAGTAAACAATAAAAGAAAGAAATATTGAAGAACCATTTAAAGTCTCTGTTTCACTCTAGCTACACCTTTGATTTCTATAATGCCTTCCAGTGAGTGCAAGGATCTCATTCTTTCCTAATTCCATTATGATTTTGAAATAATTCCCTGCTTTTGATATATAATACCCATTTTCTTTGCAGATAGCTGTTGCAATATGTTGAGTATCTGGGCAAGCCACTTATTATTAATTCTTGTCTTGTACAGAGGCTCTTGTTCCACAGACTTGTTCAGCTCTAAATGAACTTCGTAAGCCTTTATCAGATAATAGACAGATAATAGACATCTAGACAGGTCTTCATAGTCCTTTCCAGCATGTCTATGTTCCTTAGCAGAATTGCCTATGCTCATGCAAACAACGTTAGCTTCTGAATTTGTCTGATCTTGATCTTATCTTTCTCCATTACCTATTAAGATCTGAACTGTGAGTTTAGTATCCATATTAATGTGGACTTCATTTTTTGCCCAAGAAGGATGCTCAGGCCTGAAATGCAGGCCACAGGGAAGACTAGTGCCTGCCCATCTATGCTGCCCCATGAGCAGGCTGAACTTATTACAAGTCTAAACTCCATCGGCTGTGACATCAATGAAGAGTGAGGAGCTGTTAGGCAGCACTCTGCCCCCATAATCATGGCTGTTATCAGTCCAGAACATTTAGTTAGCCCAGAGGGGCTAGACAGAAGCTCCTTGCAGCAGGGTGTAACATGTAGCCTGTGGTGGTGAGATGTCCCTTTCCTTATGTACTGTATCACAATCAGCATTGGAAGTTTCCTTGCAGCTTCCCCAGAGCCAGCCCTAAGGCTGTTATTACAGCCAAAAATAAAACAGAAAATTCATCCCTGTTCCCTGTACAGGGCCACTCCATAATAGTATTGTAGGCAAAATCAGTGAACCTGGTTTTGCTACCCATGGAGAGCAGCAACTGTCTGAAATGATCCTTCCACAGCCTGACTCTTTCTTAGTGGGCACCTACAAAATGCATGTTCTGTTTGTAATAAGATGATATTATTGTCACTTTAATTCTGTACTGAATTTCAGTTTGCATTCTGTGAAACAGACCCACTGCTTCTGTTCAAAACCAGTTCTAACCTTTGTAACTCCAAAATAAGTCTTGTTTAAAAGAACAATAGATGAGCTGTAGCCACAGGCCACCAGTCGTACATTTTAAAAAGGTCATATAAAAAGCTTAAGAAATTCTATCTTGGATTGAGTTGTTAATTTTGAATTCAGGAGGTTGTTTTAGAAAGAAGAGGTTTCCTAATGCAAACAGCATGAAAGACCAGCATGAATGCCATGTGAGCTGCAGCAAACTCAAAGTAATTTAAAGTAATATTCAGGGTTGGTGCAGTTATTTATACATTGGAGACCCATTTAGATTCAATGAGAAATGCAGATTTAGAGGGGCAGAGAATTCCAAAGTTGTCATTTACAACTGAGATTAAGTGATGGAGAAATTGTATGTGCATGACAAAGCAATGTGTGGGCTTAACTCGTGCCAATGTGGATGCACATCAGTAATTGTTTGCATGCAGCCAGGAGCATATAAGCTGTCATTGCAGAGCTACATATTGCTGTTTTGAAAATGTATAAACTGAAATAGAATTCTGAAAAATCAAACCAGGAAATTCACCATTTTCAAAAGGTTTAGAAGCACATACATTAAAAGTTTTTTGTCTATGAATTTCATTAAAACAGCTGTTTGGCAACAAGCTGTTAAAGCTTGCTATATAGATCCACCATTCCAATTCAATCTCACAGGCTAATAATGACCTTTTCCTTTTTGTCAATATCCATCCCTTCAGGTCAATAGAGAGTAAAGCAATGTGAAATGCAGAACTTGCCTTATATGCCCATGAAGACTGAGAAGCACTGTTTTTGCTAAACATGTTTTACCTTGAAATTTGTTGTGCAAACACATATTCCCTGTTTAGGGACTGGAATTAGACAGACCATATCTGTTAACAAACACATTCCCCTCCACTCCCCAACCCCCTTTCCGTTTTACTGCTAAAACTGCATAGCTAAATTAAGCATAGCAATCCTGTAACTTAGGATGGATTCTGCCTTTGTTGTCACCAAATGAAGATCTGGCAACAGAAATAGCGATCTTGCTTCTGCAGAATACTTAAGTGTTTGGTTAGCAATGGAATACCATTAAATTGTACTGGAACAAGAGGACTTGGGACGTGCCAGTTTATAGAAGTTTATAAAAGTTCACAGACAAAACCACAGATGTAATATTCCTCTTAGCCTTTCCATCATGGGTCTGTAGTAGAGCACACTTGGTGTGATGAGGAGCCATGAACATCCCAAAGCCTAACTGAATTATAGGCCAGTGACATGCCCAGAAAACAATGCCAGAGTGATGGTCTGAGGTTCTCAGATTCCTCCTATTTAGCAGCTTGATATAAATCCCAATTGACTAAGCATTTTAACAAATATGATCCATATTAATAAAAAAGAATGCAAATTAGCCCTAAACCAGGTTGAAAAATTTCTCCATTTCATCTACTTCTGCATTCACATATTTTCCCTTACAAGCTGGACAAACACATCTTTAAACAACCCCCTTCAGTTAGCAGGAAGAAACACTGACTTTTGGGAACATAATCAAGGAAGGGCCTGCATGCCTGAGAGCTTGCATTTTCTTCCTTTTGTGTTAAGTTTTAAAAAGCAATTGCAGCTCCTGCTACACCTTACCCAGGGCAAATATTAGTAAAGGCTCTCTAGAAAGACAGGTAAGAGTAAGAAATGGAAAGGAAAGGAAAGGAAAGGAAAGGAAAGGAAAGGAAAGGAAAGGAAAGGAAAGGAAAGGAAAGGAAAGGAAAGGAAAGGAAAGGAAAGGAAAGGAAAGGAAAGGAAAGGAAAGGAAAGGAAAGGAAAGGAAAGGAAAGGAAAGGAAAGGAAAGGAAAGGAAAGGAAAGGAAAGGAAAGGAAAGGAAAGGAAAGGAAAGGAAAGGAAAGGAAAGGAAAGGAAAGGAAAGGAAAGGAAAGGATGGTGCAACAATGTTTTGCAAGGATGGTTGTAGAGATTACAGATGTTCAGTTCTTACATGTGTATTCAATGTCCTTGCTTCACTAGTATTTTTCTGAATATGATTTACTCAAAATATATTTTTCTTATTCGAAAGAGGATACACTGTACCTTCAAGTAGAAACTACAAGTACATTTTGTCTCTGCATTTCTTCTCTCTCTGGACTGCTGCATAGCCTGTGGCACAGCAGGCTATGTCCTGAGAAACCTCGACATGCAGGACTATCTCTCAATTTCTTTTAACTCCAATTCTTCTACATGGCCCTAGGAAATCTCAGTGGCTGTGATATTTAGAAGAGTAATGGAGTTCTAATTCCTTCAGTATATAATGAGAAGTGTTATCTGGGGAATGATCAAGTCTTTTTTTTTCTTTTTAAGCACTTTGTTTCCCTGACTTCTGTAACCTATAGTCCAAAATGCCAAGAAGATTTTTTTTGAATGTGCACTGAGTGTTTTTCCCAAAACTGCTGGATGGAGTGCAAGTGTCTGAAATTTCAAGGTGGAGATTAAAGCAGCCTCTTTGAAAAGTGGCAGGGGAGGTTTCAACCCTGAGTTTTCATTTCTCTGAAGTGTTGTAAATATGTAATTTAGGACAGGAGCTGGCAGAAGAGTGTAAGAAAATGAAGCATCTTGAAGATAGCTGGCAGAGTGCACATAAACAATACTTCAGCTCTGATGCAGCGTGCAGCAGCACGGTGTAGACTTCCAAAGATAATGAAGAAATCACTTGTTTGTTTAGAAAACCTATACCCTACAGAAGGAAACCTGTCAGGGCCCCTAAAATGCACAAAGAGTATTTCCATGGCACATTTTAAAAGAATGCCTCCATGACTTATTTATAAAGCAGTAAATCCAATGTGACTTGAAATGAAAGTCTTTTTTGCTACCTACTTGTAGGTTAGCGTGTATCAATGTGTAGAAGTACAGTTGTATAGCTGTTACCTGTTGCAGAACATTTGAGGCGAGAATGCCTGGGGATCTCTATGATGCCAAATGATGCCCTAAGTGGGCCCAATGGGATCCTCCGGGGTTCCCAGGTATATGGGAGGGGCAGTTATTTATATATTGTATATGTTCCCAGGTCTAAGGTCCCTCTATACCAATACTAGGGCTTGTCCCAACACAGGTGGCCTGCACGTGTGTTGGGACAAGCCCTAGTATTGGTATAGAGTGGGAAATAACAGGATTTAGAGCAGCCCTGCCAAGAAGGACTTGGGCTTGCTGATGGATGAAGGAGCTCAAACATGACCCAGCAATGTGCACTCACAGCCCAGAAAGCCAACCTTATCCTGGGCTGCATCCAATGCAGCGTGGCCAGCAGGGCGAGGAAAGGAATTCTGCTCCTCTGCTCTGCTCTGAGACCCCACGTGGAGTGCTGCATCCAGCCCTGGGGCCCCCAACATAAGAAGGACATGTACCTGCTGGAACAACTACACAGGAGGGCCATAAAGCTGCTCAGAGAGCTGGAGAACCTCTCCCATGAAGACAGGCTAAGAGAGTTGGGGCTGTTCAGCCTGGATAAAAGAAGGATCCAAGGAGAACTTACTGTGGCCTTCCAGTACCTTACAGGGATGAAAATAAAAACTTCCAATTGTTTTTCAGGCCACAGCCAAGTAGTGATCTCTTTAATCATTGTAGAGTATTGATTACCTGGTCCATGAATTTTAGTGGTCATTATATCTTGCCCTAAAATTGTGCAAAAGTTATGAACCTAAATGAAAATTAATGATGTGGCTCCGACACCATGCTAAGCAATGGTTACACTTGGGAAGTATTTGCATTTGTTATTTCTTTTTTTCTTTAAATACTGCAGTGTTCTGGGAGATTACACAATTTCTTCCATCAGTTACGATTCTGTTGTTTCTGTGAGCCAAAATAAGCAGATAAGCTTACTCTTGTTACTATTATTGTAGCAACAATACAAAAATTAGGGCTTTTTTCAAAACAATGTCCATTGGAAATACTGCATTTTTGCAAGCAGAAAAAGATTACAGGGTCAGGCTGGCTGCAACCATAAAGACAATTCACAGTCCTCAGAATGCTCCAAGAATATGCAGCAGTTAACAGTTAAGTGACATCTTTCATAAAAGTCAGTCTTCTTTTGGGGTATGGTTAATAAACAGAATGGACTGATTAAAAAACTAACAACTAGAACCCTTGGTACACCCACCATCTCTAGTAAACAGATGAATGTCACCTAAGACAGTGCTGTGTTTAGCAAATTGCATGATATTTTGTCTTGATTGAAACACAATTTCATGAACATTGAATTAAAATTTCTGACTACGAAGGCGCCTAAGAAGGCTCAGGCATCTGTCAAATTTTACAAAATCTTTCAGATACTTATACACATATTTTGAATATTTTGCCCCAAGTTGTGGGTTTGTGATTTTTTTTCAATATGGAAATTCTTAGCTACAGAAGCAGTCGGTAATGAGATACATCAGAATCATTTTCCCCAGACCTTCTTTGTACTTTATTAAGTACTGGTTTATCATTATGTTGTTTATGAGAGCTTTTAACAAAGAAAAGTGAAGGGGAAAAAAGGAGGAGTTTGAATGTGCATTTAAATTGACTCCAGAAGCAAATCTACCTGTATTTCTTCAAAACTAAAGAAACAGGGAAGACAGAAGAGGGAAAGAGGCTTGCCAGTGCACAGATCAGAAATGGAGTTGAAATTCCGTTGTTAAGATTTACCCTCTGGAGTAAGGTCTAGCTCAGGTCTCTGAATCAGTTACACACAAATTTAAACCCCTAAAATACAAAGATGGAAGACAAAAGCTTAAACCCATTTTTGCTTAGCTTGGGCAATTCATACCAATATCACTTAACAGCAATAAATCATAAGAATGCCTTTGAACATTGTCACCTAACAGACACTAACGAGGTGCTCAATACTGAAGAGCAAACTGGTGCCTGTCCTACATCCACTGAACTGTGGGTAGAATTAGTCATGCTAGTTGACAGAGTTAATTGAAATTCAGTCTTTTTCTCTTTCAGTGAGTTACTGATTGACTTTGCTTTTACAAGTCTAAATTATTCATGACAGAACACATGAAAAAGAACTCCAGTCTCTTGGTTATTTATGGCATGTCCACTCTGACAGTGTGCAGCTTGTGATTAATTGCTGGAATCCATTTTGCTACTTCTTGAAAGTACCATTGCAAACTTTTCAAGCAGGGTAGTAATGCCAGATAACCGTTGGGGGGTCACCCTGTGTCGCACGGCTGCGGGCAGCCCTGGGCACCACGGCAACACTGTGTGAGGTTCTTGCCNAAGTATTAAACAGAGAAAACCAAAAATCCACACTACAACAGATAACCTGCATTTCAAACTGCATTTGCAAACTTTACTTTAGTCTGTGGGAGGGAAGAAATAATCTGATTTTCACTGACAATAATGCCTTACATCTGTATGTACACCAAAAAGTCCCTGCTTTTCCTGGGGAGATGCATGTACACAGCTTGGAGCTTATTGACCAGATCTCACATGAGACCTGATGAAAATTTGATTCGCTGTGGACTGAGAAGCCAGAAGAATTTATAAAGTGATATAAAAATAGTGAAGTATGAGTATGCTTAACACAGCAAGCTGGACAAAAGTATTCCGCTCTAATTAAGACCAATTTGAAACTCAGATCCATTGCGGATTAAACAAAGAAAAAGGAATCATCTTTGAGTTCAGACAAGTGGGCTGTTATCACATGGCCCAAGTTCAGGCTGTGACAAAAGCTTACCTTAATCCATGCACTCTGTCTTCTTCATTTAAAAAGAATTAGTCACATGCTTGACAAGCATTTCTTGATGAGAACTGAAGTCAGTTTAAAAATTTATTAACCAATGCATACCGGATTTTTTTTTCTTGAACGTGTTGGAGCTTATTAAATTTAGGCTGCTTTATGACAGGCAGCCTGCCAGAGGGTAAAAATAATGATGCTGACATCCAGGCCTTAAGCTGTGCATATACACAAACCAATTTAAACCCTAGCATCCTTGCATCCTCTTGTTTGAGACAGTTGGGTTTTACCTGCCAGTGGCACCATACAAGTGACACTTACAGGCAAATGCAGTATTCATAGTTTCTCCTGCATTGGGTCTACAGATTTTGTGCTATGATATTATATGGCATAAACAACTAAAAAAAAAACCCAGGATGGACCAAGAATTTACAGATACCCCAGCAAGAACTAATTGCCAAATACTTTGTAGCCTCAGCTGCTTTTCAGCAGATGGCACTGTTAGAGCATTTCAGCTGAATCCCCAAATATATTTCATGTGCTGTAGACATAAATTCATCCTTAACATTTAAATTTGACATTAAAAATAATCTCTTTTTGAGTGATTTTTTTAATTAGTGGGGGAGAAGATAGCAATTAAGAAATAAAGTAATATATCACTGGTTTGGGATACTTCATTTTTGAGTACTCCATATATATCCAATAAAAACATGGTCATTTTAAACTACAGGGCAATCCAGTCTTTTTTCATGTATCTATAGCTTCTATATTTTAGAGTATTTTGTCCTGGTGCTTAAGTGCATGTTATGTACTTCATGGGAAGAGATAATGTCAAAATAGGTATCACATTTTTGCTCTGGATACTTGGCCAGTCTTGTGCAAAATTGAGAGCAGAACTGAACCAGCCTATATATGATTCTCTACTAAGGATTTCTTGTAAGCCTGTTGATATAGTGTCTAAAGCCTTTACACATTGATAAACACTGTGGGTATGGACATTTGTCTTCAGATCAATATTTGGATTTGCAGCTGAATTAAAAGATATGTGACTCCAACCTTCAAGCACCAGCTCAGCTGCCAGCTCAACAGCTTTCTATCCTTCTTTCTCTCTTATCCCCTTTCCAATTTATTCCTTACAGCTCTTACTCCTTTCTCAAACATAAATTCTCCAACTGTTTTGTCCTAAATTAAGTGCTTCTTCTCTTGTCAATTCTCATGGAACCGCTTGTTCACACCTCCATCACCTGTTACTTCGCTGTCTGCTCTTTACAAGCTCCATGGGAACTACAGCCCTGGGCATGGTCATGGGCCCCTTTTCCTCTCCAACACTCCTCAAGGACCCAAAGACAAAGAGTGAAAAGCAGACATGTCAGAGCTAAAGGTGAACTGGAAGAAACATCATGCACAATATTACAGTCACAGAACAACAGAGCATGGGTTGCTTGAATGAAATATAAGTTCTGAGAAAGGCTGAGAAGATGCATGGTCTTTCTGAATCTTTAGCTGATTGAACTGTTACAATTTATTAATATGGAGAAGACTAGTGAATTTTCTGTTCTAGATAAAAAGTCTTTTTGACAAATCAAAATTTCAAAACATTTATTATCTAAGGGAAGAAAAATTCAAATGTTCAGAATAATTTCTTTTTTTCAAACCACAGAAGTACTCTTAATCTTTTAAAGTCATACAGCTCATTCAGTCTCTTCATATCATTCTTTCCAGGAAAAGAGCAAGAGAAACTTGAGTGAGCACAGAAATCAATACCACAATTAGGGTTACAATTTCATGTAGCATATTACAGACAGCTATTGGGAAATGGGTACTGCTTTGAGTTAGGTTTTCCTGATACTTTCCCTAGTTACAGCTGTTAAATTAGTGAATTTCAAATAGGACAGCAAGCAAATAGTGAGAAGAAAGAGTGGGCTGACAAAGACACATCCCTCGAGTAATATGGAAATTAAATACTTTGTTATAAAGCATTTAAGTTTTCATTTAGTTGACTCACTATCTGTGACTCTGAATCAGCACTGCACTTGGCTACTGTGTGCTTTTACTGAGACCAATAAAGTAACAGATGTGCCTAAAGATCGTGAGTGCCCTCAGCAATGCTGCATTGCCTTTTGTTCTGCAGACGCCCATCACGCTTCAGAATTCAGTGTCTGAATGATGGAGCCTTGGCCTGAATCTGATGAAGGATGACTCTGGGACCTAGACATTTGTGACAAAAGAGGAAAGACAGATGAACATCTTCAAAGTTGACGGACAAATGATGCAATCAGATGAATGGATCATACTTTGGGGGATGAGGATGGAAGAGCTAATAGAGGGCTTTGTGTAGAGCTATAAGAGGGCTTTGTGTAGTGTCCAAAGAATTAGGGCTGGTAACATTTATGGAAATCTAATTTTCTGGTAGATAGATGATATGACAGGCACAGACCATCAATTGTCCAGCATAGGCTATAGCTGAATACAGAGTGCTGATTGGAGGGTCTGTGAAAATGCCTAAGAGCTCTTAGTATGAATAACAAAAACAAACAAACAAACAAAAAAAGGGAACATGGGCTCCTTACAGAGAAGGCATATTTTGAGAATCAATTGCAAAAAATCATCTTTATTAAAAAAAGGAACAAACTGTCTTTAAGCTCAGATTTGTGCAACTGCCATGATTCTTCTATGCATGTCAAGAACAGGAAGATTATTATTTTTTATTAGAATCTATCCACATATTTCATATAAATGCATTTGGCTTCCTGTTAGGAACACCAGAAGTACAGTAACAGATCAGTGCAGAATTCCATCTCAGGTCAGGTTTCCAAACCTACTTCTGAGGAAAAGTCCCCTTAAATGTAAGGAAATCAGATATGATTCTGTGTTGTAAAATAGGATGGATCATATGGGAACTATAAAGGCCATATTTCATTTCTTTTCCAGAAGTTATCAAAAAGTATAAAAGAATAATTGTGCTGCAGCTCTTATGAAAGGATCTCTCTTCCTGAGCAGGGCTGCAGTGGGATTATGCAGCAGAAGGAATCTCTAGAGACAGTGACTGACTCACATCAGCAGTGGCTGAAGAGACTGCATATTTTCCTCTAAACACAAGAATTTAATTCAGATTAATAAGATGAGCAAATGCTTTTCTTTTTTTTTTTTTCTTGAGAAGACTTCTGCCTCAACAGAGCTGTCAATTTTTGAATTTTATTATCTGTGCAGCACTTTACTGGCAACAGAAATCTCCCCAAAACAGTTCTTTTCCTCTTTGTTACTCCCGCATCCAGAACATACTTCGAAGGTACTGCCCATTCTTCTTTCTCTGCCTTTAATTTTGCATCCTTATATGGGAACATAAAACCTTCTTGAGATAATTTAAATCGCTTGTCCTAAGAATAGAAGGAAAAACCACTGCCCAAAACTAGCAGCTATAATTCTAGTAGCAGCATTATTTATTCTTAAATCTTTTTATTATTTTCAAATGCATTTTAGATACCTTATGGTCAGTTCTTATGTACAGTTTGCTTTGCAGATATTCTCATGTTCAATAGGGTCATCAAAGTGCATCACGATCTTGAAAACATATTAAATGATTCTACCACTTATATGAGGAAAGTTGTCCCTTTTCTAGAGTAGATCTTTTGGGATGTTTTAAAATATTACCATAAAGAAAAGTAATTTCAGTTCAATGTTCTTGCCTGTTTTTTCAGCCATTCATCTCTTCCCCTAGAAATGAAATCAAATAACTTTGAGTTTTAAAAGAAGGAAACAAATGGAAAAAAAATCACACAGCTATCAGAACATGTCAGAGTAGAGACCTTGGAATATGAGCCATATTTCGACTTTAGCAAAGTGTCACTGTGGAGGGGGGGCCGTGTAACTTTTAAGTCACATCCTATTAGACCTCAGCTGCTAAATGTCCCAGGGCAGTCTTTGACCCTCAATTCTGCTTCTTCCTGATCCTGCTTAGCTAGTGTCCTGCATAGATCTATCCACATCAATTCTACATTAATCAATTAAGCTTCAAATTTTCCTATTTGCATCCAGACATTTTTACTGTGGATAAGCCCCTTTCCAAGTGCAGAAGGCTTTTTGGTATTAACAGTTCTCTGCCCTCTTCTATCTGTCAGCAGATCTCCTCTGCAGGAGCAGAGGGTTTAGATACAAAAAAATAAATATTGCTCATTGTGAGGAAACAAATAGGGGTTAACTTCGTGCAAATACATACCAAACACTGTAAGAAAAAAAAATTCTCAGAAGGGGAAAAAAAACAGACAGTAAAGAGGCTGTGATGTTCTGGCAGAGCAGTGGTTCCCCACAGTGAAGCTGTGCTATTTGCAGGAATTCTCATCCAGCGCCAGCAGAAGGAGACCAGCATGGCAGGAAGCTCAGGAGGACCTGGCGAGAGGGGTTTGACTGGTAGGCACTGGCTGCTTGGCTATGTCTGAAGCTCTGCACTGAGAAACGTGGGATAAAGGGAGTGGGAAAACCAGCTGCAGTCCTGACCAGCCCAGTGGTGAACAGCCAGGCTACAAGCAACACTGCAAGGAGATAATTCTGCTGCTGCAGTGATTGCTGCCTAGAAGCTGGAAATCAAACACTATAATTGATTTGTAGGCCAGCTAGAGACCTTAGCTGGTGAGGATATGACATCTTAAGGAAGAATGTGAAGTCTGACAGAAGGTCAGACAACCTGCATTTATGTAATCCAGAAATGATAGCAGTCTCCTTCATGCATGGCCTGGGATTTTCTCTCCAAAATGCCTTTCTTCCTCATCCAGTCTGTGTCTCCAGGACACTTTGTAAACCCCATATGATTATGAGAGGTTTGAAGAGTTCTCTTACAGGTGTCTCCTGTGATGTCTATCAGTCCTTGTCCCCATCTAAACAGATACCACAAATAGATATCTTTAATCCTTCTATACACAAATAGTGAAAGGATCAACTTCATCCTACTTAAAACAGGGAATAGAGACATCATCCAAAACTCAAAAAGCTCTGCATCTGCTATGCACAGGATAGAATTAGAAGAAAACTTCCTTATATTTTCAACTTTATGGATATGTATACAGGAATCTTGCAACCTTCAAAATTTCGAAGTAAAACTCAGCATCATGTAAGACTCTTTTAAACCCATTTAAAACCCCAGTTTAAATCCCCATCTCATCTGTCTTTAAAAAGAGAGTATTTTCAAAAGATAAGATTTTGACACAGCAAAGACTTTGTACATGTGATTAACTAGGCACACAGCATTTAATCTCAATTTCAGTGAAATGCACGGTGGTGCATAAAGATACACATAAATCTGGAATCCAGAGGTTTGTTTAAATTTCAGCTTTGTGAGAAGACTGTAAAACAGATAATTTCTATGAGCCACAAAATTTTTGAAGCTCTTTTTTAGAAGGAGGGACAGTTTTGTGTGACTGTATGGAGGGGGGAGCTGGAAATGACAGGTAGAAGTATCATTACCACTATGCTTGTAGGATCAGGTTCAGTTATCTTTGGGATATACAAGGGTTTTATTTCCCTTACCCCTGCTAATACCACTTGCTGCAGGGTCTGGTCATGTAATGGCAGAGCAGCTGGATCATTATGGATCTGTCAGATGTTTTTCATAGCTTGCTGACCTGGCAAACCAGTGTGGGTTATTGCAAATAATTTGTTTCTCCACCCAGAATCATATGGAAGTGCAGCTTTTCATATGGTGTTCATTTGAGAAAAATGCCCAAAAGCTTATTGCTTGAAGACAAGTTTGATCTGAATGTGAGTTGGAATGTTAACTGTGTGCACCTTTCGATTTTTGTGAGGATCTGGATTTGATGCCATTTGGGTCAATGACATGACACAAATTTGTCAAAGGCTTTTAAGGTGGTAAGCTTAAAAATACTTAAAATAGTAGTTTTAAAATTAAACAGGGACTGTTCATCCTATCTCTAATAAAAGCAGGATACTGGCTTCTTAAGGGGAACCTCTGTCAGCATATAATAAGTAATACCTTGCTTCAAGACTCCCTTTTTTCACTCCGTCTCTGTTCCCTGGCCTATTTCCAAATGCCTGGACCTCTCTCTTTCTGGACCCACTGTCAAATATCTCAGATTACTGCCAGAAGGTTGTGGCTCACTTATATTTTAATGAAGTAATTTTATTTTGCAGTCACTCATGGGGGTTTTTTGACCTTTTCTTCTTTCCTCAGTATGGATTAACAAGTTGCTATTCAAAAAAAGGAGTAAATGGAAGATGGATACAAATAACGGTGAAGTGTGTAGTGCGTCATATGATTTATTCAGCATGGTACATTTTCAAAATTAATTATACCTAACAAAAACTAAGACTGATGGGGTTCATGTGTGGGACTGCAGCTAACAGATATAAAAGCAATGGTTTCTCAATGACCTGAAATTTTAGTACAATGACTTATCTAAGAGTAAAATCTAAAGCTCCCCATAAGGAACAAAGTTGAATGTCACTAATTTGAAAAATTATGCCTTTGGCTGTTTTTTCTGGAACATGTTATCAGAGTACAATTATATCAGTATTTTCTGTCACAAATGGGCCTGAAAAATAGAGGATTTTTATTTCCTATTTGTGTGGGTTTTATATGGAAGGACTCAATATGAACTGTGGTTGGCATCATTAAGCCGCTTTTGTATCCAGGATACCAATACATCCTGAATTGTGCTTCAGAATACTTTCTGATTGAAAGCACTTGCTCTCCTGAACAAAATTCAGTTAATAAATTGTATGGGTATACACACTGATTCCAGGTAGCTACACTGGACAAATGCAGCCTGAAAGTGTAGTATTTAACATAACATGTACGAAGGATGGGCCAAAAACCATCACTATCACATGCAAAGTAATGTGTTTGTTCAGAGCTGTAAGCAGTTCTAACAGTGCCAGTAAGATTTAAAGACGTACCTGTCTTGCTAATGTGTGCTGTTTGCTAAAGATCACTGTAAAGCAGTGAAGAGAAATACTTTTTAAAGTAGGTAGCCTAAATTACTGCACTGCTGGACTTGGAAAGCTGTACCTTCCTTTGTGAACTACAGTGACTTAGACTAGGTAAGACCAACCAACAAGAATTATTTCTTTGTGTTAACACAAAGATATCATGCTTTGACTACAGGCTGTGACAAGCATCCCTGGTTCCTGGATTCACAGTCCACTCTCCAAACGCTCCTGATTCACAGTGCACTCTCCAACTTGCCTATGTTAGTGGAGCCAACAGAGTCAGCAAAGTCGCTTGAAGATCTCATGCTTTGTCTCCAGCCAACTTGATGTACAGCTGACAAGTCTGGGAAATTTTACCCACCTGCAACACTGCAAATTCTTGGCACAGAATAGAGGACAATAAGCACAAAACAGATCTTAAGAGAACACTTGGAGATGAATTTAAATACTCAGGCCCAACTAATACCTTATCTATACCTCAAATATGTGTCATAACTGAACACCAGAGGCATCTGTGCTCTGTTTCAATGTCCCTGTGAGGCTGCAAGTCTGTTCTGAACTGTCTTATCTTAGCAACTCAGCCCTAGCTCACTTTCAAAGCCAATCTTTGTCTCTGTAATATCTTATCCACCAGGTGATTTCCAAAGACTTTTTTGCATTAATTGGCAGAATCAAGGTCTGCAGAAAAATGACAATGGATTCTCATTTCTGTTAAGACTGATGGGAGATATAAACCTCACCATTTATATGACAATCCTGACCCAAGCACTGGGAGACATGAGTGAAATAATTCAGTAATAGATTCAAAACTGTTCTTTTGAACTTCAAAATAAATGAAAGGTAGCTTGAGTTGCATCCTAATAGTTTGAGCACTCACCTGGGAGAGAAAAGCACTGAATTTTGTTTTAATAATCACATTATACATTATAAATTATAGCACAACCACATTATTAAAACAGAGAATGAGTGATAAGTTCCATGCTCACGTTTGTACATGTGCTTGAACTAAGAGAAGAAAGCAAATAGAAACCAATCAAACAAAAAAACCCCAATAGAACCAGCAGTGTTCTTGAACTTCCATGAGGTGAAGTCTGTGAGGTCAGAACCATATTCTCCCAAAGAACTGCCCAGTTATTTGGACAATAAAGAAGAGGTGATCCAGTCTGCATGGCTGTTGAAGTAAGGAGCCCTTCGTCTCTCTTTGTCTCTTACTAAAACTGTGTCCTGAGAGGACATACAATTCTGGCATGTCATCATAGGAAAACAGAGGCTTCATACTAAGTAGAGCCTATTGTCTTAGCAGCTGAAACTACAGAACAACAAAAAAAACCCAAACCCCACTTCAAAAGAAAAAGATTAGAATCACAAAGCTGAGTATTCAAAAGCAGGGAAGTGGCAGAATGAAGACAGCCAGAATTGTCTTTTTAGCAATTTTGTCTGTAAGTATATGACTGCATATAATTGAAAGGTCACCATGCTTTGTTTCCTGCACAACATTGAATAGTTATTATTTTCAAATTGATGAGTGGTTACACTTATTTTCTTCTTATTGTATAGGTAGCTCCATGACCTGATACAATACATTTTGAAACTTCAGAGCAGCAGGAGGTGATGTTAACCTCAGTTTTTCAGCTCTGGAACTAAGATGAGATGCAGTGTTTTCACTACTTTTGAATGATAATTTGGAAATAGAAGCACATTTTTCAGAGCTCATGAGCTTGTGCAACATGTTATTTATATAACATACAAATATGTATCCAACAGAAAATATTGTCTTAATTTATTTTTTTTTCTTAAAAGAGAGGTGACTCTTTTTCCATTAAATTCCTAATATTGAAAGTAACCGTGAAAATAATGCTGTTTGTTATATGAAGGAAAAAAAGTTGGGTTTTTTTTTTTCAAGTAACGAATGACTATGTTGCATTTAATAATTTCTACGTGGCATAGCCCACATAAGAGATACAGAAAGCAAGTTACTATTGAGCTGGACACTTCTGGCCTCTTTATGTTGTTCCCATTTTACACTGTTGCAGCTTTTTCATGTTGGCATATATAAAAGTAAAAGGAGAACTGGGATCCTCCTCAATGATTTCATTCTGTGTTGCCAGAAAATAATGGATGCCAATGTCAGAAACACATTAACCGTAAAAGTCATTTTACTGAAAAATATTCAATAATTTAAAAATCATGAAGTTTTTTTGTCACAACAAAACAGCTATTAGTGTAGTCAGATCACTCATGCAGGCCTGAGAGACTGCATGTGCTGTCTGGTAAGGGTAAGCACATTATTAATGCATACAACTTGCCTGAGTACATAATAGCTGTTACCTTATATTTAATATGTGTCACTGGTAGACAAAAACACACATTGCTTTTGAAACAGCTAATTTGGGTTAGCCATCACGGTGGAAAACTGTACTTGAGGCAAAAGAAAACCTAATTTACCGCCATGTCAATAAATATAGTAAAGCTCAGTCTCTTCCCTGCCACGTTCCCACAGCTCCTTCACCAGCCAGTGACACAGAGCTACTCAGTGTGCAAGTTTCATCTACAGACTGATGGAAATTCAAGAGCACCTGCTATATATCACAGCTAATAGAAGAAATGACCTTTTGGATTGACAGAAAAGCACCTTGGTCCCGAAACAACAACAGGAAATCGTGTGTAGGTTGACTGAATTGCTGACAGACCACATTTTCTTCCAGCTTGATGAGATGTCTTTAAACGCATCTCATCCTAGTCCTGGTGAGGACGTGCTTTGCTGACAACAACAATCTTAGATATTTATCATGTAGAAGACCCTGTCTGAACCAATCACTACAAAACCCTTCTATAATTAAGGAAAATTAAAATGCACCACCATAAATGTTGATTTTTCCTCCACTGACAAAGGTGAACTAGGGAAAATAAATCAGATTTTATATGCTGTAGATGTCTAAAGTTAGGGAAGAGGAATCCTGACTTCAATGATCAGACACTGTAAGTAAGTCATTCATATCTGAAAAAATATTTTTGTTCCAATTACCTGAAACACACAGAAAAAAATTTATTCCATTAGTAAGGTTAACCAAGGTGAGAAAAAACACCACTAAAAGGCAGCTGTAGATTTAATGAGTGTACACCTTTCTGTTGTTTTCCCACACAGGTATATAGAAAATTAAATGGTGGAATTTATTTACTATTTCAACCATTAACTTATGAAATGTGCTTTTAGAGAATAAAGATTAATTTGACTTTTTTATTATAAATGAAAGAGATAACAGCATTTCATTATGCTGATGCCTCCTACAGCTACATAATCTTGCAAATGGCAACTACCTGGACAGTATTTTGACACAAATACAGTCTAGAAATCAGTGATGTCTGTCTTGATTTTCTCAAAAAATCTCTGATTGCTGGTCATCTGGGTTTGAATGCGCTGAACACTGACAGATTTTTTTTAAAAAAATAGTACAACCCTGAGCTCTGGCTGCAGGTACACTGGCTTTTCATGCACCATCCTCCTTAGTAGCTTTTTTTGGTGCATTGGGGTAACTGAGAGTGGATACCCACAGAGCAGAAACACAGTGTCTTTGTGTGAGCACATACTATTATCAGTGGAGATCTAGGGCAGAATTTAATTGCTTAAGCATAGGTGTCTGGCATCATTTGGGGTGTTTTCAGGAACTTCATCTAACTTCCAGCTGCAAAAGTTCTCTCAAACTCCCAGATACAGAGTTTGTATTGTTGATACATCTCAGAAGGTGGCAAAACTCATCTTAAAATGGCCTGTATTCAGTCAGTTGACACAATCCACAGGCTACTACAAGCAAAAATACTTGTGAGGAAGCTGAGGCAAATCTGGGTAACTGGTAAGAGGAGGGTGAGGTACACCATCCCTCACTGGTATGACTCACTGTCGCAGACATTAAGCTGTGAAGCCTCATTCCTGGCTTTGTAAAGCTGAATTCCAGACGCTCATACTAGCAATTTTTCCTTGGTATCTAAGTGAACTCAGCATATGGTACACATAGGGCTAGGTCTAATGTGCAGTGTAGTGGCTTGTGGTTTGAGTCAGGACAGATGAATGCACCTGCTGCCTTTGGCAGCCAGACACTAGCTATCCATACCATTCCTGCTGTCAGAGGGAGAATCTTTGAACAATGGAAAGGTTATCAGCTTGCAGACCCCTCAGCAAAACCCATAGTCCTCTGTTTATCAATAAAATGATAAAACAAATAAGATGAAGCAGACTAAAGTATTGACAGAAATACTCTATTAGCTACAAGGAAAAAATCCTGTAAGATAACTGCATTTTATATTAAGATATATTAAGATGACTGTATGAAGAGAAAAGCTTTACTAACTTCTGTGCATTTTTGAACTAATAGCTATGAAGATTTCATTTTTTCCCCTAGTAACTGCTGTTTTATTGCATAATATAAATAAAGGAAATTAGTGTTAAAATTCCATTCTTCATGTGTTCACATAGAACAAAAGGTAGGTGGTAGAATGTGGGTGTGGAAACGCTTTGGAGAATGAGACAAAATGATAAAAAATGAAATTAGTTTGGTAGTAATTCTTGCATTATATAGTAAAATCATTCTCTAGTTAAGAGAGATCTAGCTGTCCATGTCTGAGATCTGAACCTTAGAGATCAGTGTCACAAGAAAAAAAAAATAAAGAAAAAGAAAAAATAATTGAAGAAAAAGTAGTGATAACAATAAGTTTTACAGAACTTACTTACTGCTCTTCCCATCTCATTTAGAGAGGTAGTGATGTCATGACAGTAACCAAGATCACAGTTATTATGGGCCTTTTGGTCTCCAATACAGGAGTCTTTCAATCTAATTTCTGATATTCTAGCAAATACAAGACCTCTGTAAACACTATTCACCTTAGTACCTCCAAGCCCCAGAGTGGCCAGAAGGGACAGAAATGAATTTGGCACAAAATCAGGGACATGTTATTCCTTCATCTTAGCCTTAATATGAAAATGCTTCTCAGCTGCTCAGTCTAAGAGAAGCTTTGAAAAAAGCCACATCTGAGCCCAGCAGAGCAGGTCTGTATCCATTGCTCATTGCAAGCCATAAGTCTCTATCCCAGGTGCACCTGTGCTCCCTGTGATTGGACGGCACTCCTATCACACTTCAGACATATCACTGGTGGGCCAGCTGGAATCAGACTTCTGTGTTTATCATATTCGTGGTGTTTCCACTGAACCAAAAGTATAAAATAGGGAGTCTCAAATTATGTAAATAAATGCAGAAGCCAAGTAATTCTGAATCACTAGAAGTGACTGTAGAAAATAAGTCAAAATAATATTTCTTTATGAAAAGTTTAAATGTCAATGGAAATCTCCTGAAATAGATAATTTAAGTCCTCTCTCTTGGGATATCTAATATCAGGTTAGGTGAAAATACAAAGTCCTGTAAAAACCAATCCAACACTTGCAGAAGAATGAACCTGGTATTTGTCAAGTCTATGCAAGACAACTCCCCTGAACAAGCAAATGTGATCTTAAGTCCGACCCTTCAATGACCTTCAGTGTTGAGTACTTCTTTCAGTACTTGGATTTTATTCCATTCACTTATATATTACTTTTGTTTTACTTATGGCTGATTGTTTTAAAGCAACCTATGTTGATAATCATTCACTCTTTTCCTCCAATATCCAAAGCATTTTGCAGTTCTCATTTGTAACTGCTTGAACCTCAGTCTTCATTCTAAATAGTAAGTGGTGTCATAAACAGACTCTGACATTTTATTTTAAGGTTTATGACAATTAATATTACAAGGAATTAAAATCTGACTCTCTTACCCTCTCAGGAGTAAGAAATGCAAGAACAATTATTGGTAACATGACAGCAGCTCTGACAGCTTATTCCAAAATGTGTGTTTAATGGCTGAATATAAGATAGTGGTTATGTACCCAGTTATTACCTATTGATCTCAAAGCACTACATTTTAAAATACCGACTCATTTTTTCTCTTGCATTTAACATTTTTTTTTCTTCTTTAAGCAAGTATTTTTCCATTTCTGATCTCCATATTTCTGCTTTGCAATTAGAGAGCATTTTCTTTTTTTTTTTCTTATGGGCACAGATATGTTTCAACTTCTATATATATTTTTGAATTTCTCATATTAATATACATCACTGCAAAGGTGCTCCAAGGGTCATTGCACAGGATGCAGGAATTTCCCCAGATGCATCTAGAACATCACATTTCCTGTCCTCAGCACACTTACATCACAGAGCCTACTCAGCTAGCAACACCTAACAGGTTTTATTTTATGATTCAATTCGCAGGATATGATCCAGAGTGACCCCACACTAGCTGAAGATGCAGGAAACACCCTCAACCTCAGACTCCTCCACCTGCAGGTCTCACAGTTGTTCAGTCCCTCTACCAGGCACAGCAAGAGGGGCAGAATGGCCAGGGTGGCTTAGGGAGGGCATAGGATGAAGGATGAGGACCAACACAGAAAGGAGGAGAAAGAAGAGCTGATGACAGAGGAGATATGAACAGCTATGAATGATTTTACAGGATCAGCCAACTAAGTAACTAACTCTCTTTGTCTGTTCTGCAGTAACTATAATATGAATTGTTCTCTTCAAGGGATTTTTTCTTATTCTTTTGGCCTCCTTCTGGGAGATTCGGCTGATCTATCTTGTTTTTAATTTCTGTGGTAAAGCCTGGCAGTGACATTTTTATAATTTTAGTGATTTTCTAATATTACATGTGAATATAAAGTGCCTGTGTGCCAATCTTCCCTACAGCAGTTTTTCAATAACACAGAATTTATATTATTTTGATCATATTCTTTCAATGATAGTGCAAAATGGTTCTCATTCATTCAGCTATCACTTCTCTCTCAATATATATAAAAAAATAAATCACCCCCAAATATAAGTAGAATCCCTCAAAAAAGCAGGATCCAAAAAGACCATAATATTTCACATAGCCTTTAAATCCTATACACAAGCACTTCTCAGAAGTGTCTTCAAACAGCTGGTTTGCACTTTCCAAGTGTTTTGCTAAAAATATGAGCTGGTGAAAGAGGACAGGTCTTAGGAACTTGGAGTGGATCCCTGAGGATCTGCAGCTCCTTGGCAACCCACACAAAGGTGGGGACATTCCCAAAGAAGCTGAACCCATGCCAGAGAGGAGGAAAAATACATAAGAAGCAAGCGGCAGGATATGGTTATGAACATGATCCCAATCCCCTGAGATTCCTGTCACCTCAAAAAAGGGATGGTGAGAGTCTGGGTGAAGCCTGTGTCAAAAACAAGGACAGCTGAGACTAGAAAAAGAAGGGAGAACAGTCAGAAATAATTCTTGTAAGCAAGAAGAGAACAGGTAGCAAGAGCGAGGAAAGCAAGAACAAAAAGTGTCACAGAACAGTTGTGATAAACTCTCAATCTTCTGCCAAAAACCTGTGGTTTTTCTTTCCTTCCTGAGGCAGCTGAGAATGGCACTGTCCAAGAGCAGCAAGGACTAGCAAAGACTAGATGGAATTTTTGACTCCAGCATAAATGAGTCCTTACCTGAACAGCTTTCATACATGTCATTATGCAGACTGATAAACTCCAAACATAGAGTATTAGGTATCATAGCACCACAGAATCAGTACTGGTGTTTGGTAGATTGCATGGAAAATCATGAATTTGACTTCTCCCTTTTGGGATCACTTGCAAGGAGGGAAGAAATAGTAACCGTAAAAAGGAAGGTATGATGACATTCCTCTTCACAAATAATTTATTAATTCTAGGAACAAAATTAATATCAAACAAAAAGAGAAAACAAAATGGACACCACTGACATGAGTCATTTCAGGGACTAAAAACTAATAAGACAGTAAAATTTTAGGTAAATATTTTAGTATAGTGCATGTCTTGGTAGTCACATTGAAGATTGTCCAGTTCAAGCACAGCAATGGCTAAAAGCATTGTGTGGAGACACATGCATAGCCCGAAAGAATAAAAACTTATATGAGTGACATAGAAATAAAACCACGACATTTCCCAAGACCTTGGACTGTAGCAGAGGGCAAGAAATTACTTGGGAAGCATATGGTTGGGAATTGCAGTTGTTGATTTGAAGCTTTAGAGCTACTAAAAGAAAGCAGAGAAAATGTCTCTGAATATGTTTTGACCTTTGACCGGCATTTCCCTCTAAAGAGATTTGCATTCTTTTTTCTTTCTTGAGTGTAGAAATACATCAGGTGGTCAGAGTGCTGCTCCTACAAATATTACAGTACAAAAAGAAATGTAGGTATGTGGCTGAATTGTGTTGTGATTAAATAGACTTTCTCTCCCAAGAAAATTAAACCAGTATGATGTTATTTTTCTAGTTTATTGCCAAGCAGTCTGTGTGCTGAATTGTGTGATGAATCATATCTAACTATGATGCTTAAGATACATCCTCCATTTTAGAAGCAGTGCATCAAAAAATACTGCAGAAAGCAGGAGGCTCTGTTCCTGCTTGTGTGACTACTACACAGACACAGACTAGTAATGATTTCCTTGCTCCAGGCCGTAACATGAAGAACAGAAAAATCAAAACATGAAAGTGATTTATTTTCCTCCTAATAATACAATCAGGTCACTACAGGAAATACACAGTGTTGTGCACAATGAACTCTGTGTTGTAGACATTACAGCCCTTGTGTCAGCCATGTGTAAAAGCAGAGTAGCAGGTTTGGGACTGGTCTGCTGGTGTTCTGGAGTGTGGGTGAAATTGTCTGTATTTTTTCTTTCCAAAAAACCTTTGCACATTTCATTGCAGAACTTCATGATGTTCCTATCAACCCATGCCTCCTGCCTGCTGAGGACGTTCTGGATGGCAGCATGACCCTCTGGTGTATTAGCCACTCCTCCCAGTTTTGTGTTGTCTGAAACACAGCTGAGGGTCATCCTGTCATACAGATCAGTAATGAAGACGATAAACAGCACTGGGCCCAGTACTGATCTCTGGGGCATAGCAAGAGTCACTGGTCTCCATCCTCTGGACCTGGACATTCAGCCAGTTTTCAACCCATGGGCTCATCCAGCCTCTACATCACCAGCTGCTCTATTAGGATCTCACACACAACAATTTAGAAAGCCTTGCTGAAATCAAGTTAGACAAAATCCACTGGTCTTTCCTCATCTACCAAACCACTCAGTGCCTTGTGGAATGTTATCAGGACATAACAGACCCTAAAATTAAATGGAAATTTTCTTTGCCTCCCCTTATCCTTTTGGACATATTTAAAAAAACATTAGAGACACTGAAAAACTAAAAATAGCTAAAATGAACACATGTCAAATGCTGGATCATTTTTGATGAAAGATTTGTAAATGATTTAAACACTAATTAAAACAACTAGGCTCAGCATAAAAAATTTACTTGAATGTGGATTCATAATTAATTGTGGTACTTTCTGCACAGACCAAAAATGCATCATGAAATTAATTGAACTAATATTTAATAAGAAACAAACACTGTGTAACATTTGTAATTACTGTAGTGCTATAGCAGAAATTAGAAAGGTGTATTAATTTAAATCCCTTACTGTTAATAGGTTAAATTACAAATCTGCAGCCAGACCTAAGAACTATGTCAAGTCAACAGAACTCTGTACCAGTGTAAACTAATTTAAGTATGAATTTTTCATCAATAATATTTTACAGAAGTGTCAGTCTGTGGAGCAGACTCAATTCTGTGCAGGTTTTGTAAGAGAGCAGCAACGGCCATGGCTGGGCAGGGCTGTGGGGAGCTGGAGACCAGCCCTGCTGCAGCATCACAGGGCAGGGACTGATGGGCCCAGGGGCTGACAGGGGGTCCTGGGCTGTGGTCAGGGCTGGCAGCACCTCCGGGACCCAGTAAATTCCATGGTGCATGCAACCCTAAATCAGACATGAAATTCCATTTTGTGAAAGGATTGACTGTCCGAGTAAAGCATAAAAGTTTATTGGGTAGGAACTGGACTTCAAAAGCAACAGTCCAGAAACACCAGCTCTCCAAGAACAGACAAGTTACATCCTTCCATGCATGTCAAAGGAACAGAACAACTCCTTTAATGAGGAACAAGAGCCCATGTGCATCAGACTGCACAGAAACAGAGGACAGACAAAACCGTGCTGGCAAAAACTGAGCCTCAAGCAAACTTACGAATCTTTAAGGACTGGAAGAAGGTTTTAAGGTTTCATTCCAAGTTTGCTTTCAAAGAAATATTTTCTGTCTGGAACACTGAACCTGCATTCACACAGGACATTTCATCCACAGGAAGTTAGTCAAAATACATATATAGGTACCCATATAGTTGAGAAGAATGTAGCAAAGTCAAAGTAGGGAATGCCAGAACTAGGACTGTTTATGTAACCCATTTCTGCTTGCAGGAGATAGTCTTGAATATAGAAATCATCTCTCTCATATATGTCTATTTCATTTACTGCATGGGCAAGATTACTGAGTCATCTTTAAAATGAATGGGAATTCAGACAGAAACATACTCACTCTCTCCCAGTTACAGGAAAACATGTAACTAACAAGCCAAACAGGAATTAACAGCAACTGCATATAAGGGTCAGGTCTGAGTACAGGCGTCAATAGGTGCCTTCTACATCTTCAACAATTGTGTTGGTTTAAGCATTCATTCAGGAAATGTGGGAGAGAATCATCTTCCCTTAATGCCACATTCTGAACTGCAGTGGACAGAGACCTCCAGCATCAGCATGCCCACTTTCACAGACTTTAAATCTTTAAATTTTCCACACCATACATGATCTGACTCTAAACTACAAAGGTACCTTGTACCTTCTTTCAGTGCTATAGTTGATGATATCCTTCACAGTATGTATTTCCAGATGAATATTTTGTTCCTTTTAACACTGTCTAGTAAACCAGGACCTAGGAGGGGAAGTGTGCACCCTCCCAGGAAACCTAATGCCTGGGTCAAAGGAGGTGCTCCAGGGTGGGAGAAGTAAGAGCTGGGAAACTGCAGTGAGGAAGATGCTTTCCCCAGAAAGAGGTAAAAATCTTCCCTGAGACCAGAGGGATGGAGCAGAGAAGTTTCCAATATCATTGAGCTGTCAGTAAAGAAAAACCTGCTCCACTAGGTTCAGCAGATGAGCAAGACAATAATGGACAAAGCCTGTTTCCTTTTTCGTTAGTTTGCTTAGTGTCTCTGTGTTTTCAATATTAAATATATATATATGTAATTTAGTCAAAAAGGATGTGTTTCACCTTTCCCCAAATTTCACAAAGCAGACAGACAAGATGAGGCCTTGGTCAAACAATGATGCCAGTCCGTTGCCATTGGTGCTGTCAGAGTTCCCTCCACAGTTTTAAGAAAATTCAATGTTTAATGTTGCTTATAGCAAGAGTCTGTAGTGACCCTTGCACTTTTAACAACTTTGGGTATTCATTTTTGTAAACAGGATTTTATTCTGGATTTTTAGATAGAAATCAAATTTCCTAGGCAGCTCTAGCTAATAATACTGTATCAGAAAATTTTTCCTGGTCCTTAAATAGACACATTTTCTCTCATTGCTATAGCAGTCTTGCTTAGAAGTGCTATTTTACAAAGTGCCAAAATGTACAATTTATGTTTTTAAGAGATGAAGCAGATGTGTACTGAGTTTGTAGCCATTTAAGGCATTTTCCTTCACAGAAAGCTACATCGAAGCATTCATTTAAACTCTCACCTGCCCTCTGCTACACAAAAAACTGTACTCAGAAAGCAGCCTTAATAAAGCAATAAAGTTTGATTAATTAAATTCTTCTGCCTTGCTTTCTCTTAAGAACATAGCAAATGCACTTTTATCCCTTTCTGGAATCATAGATCTATATAAATAAATCCTAATATTTTCAGAGGAATAAAGTAAGTTCTTCCTCAGCTACTTTCCATCTTGCAATGTCACATTGTGCCTTCCATACACAGGAGTGCAAACACACCAGTTTTTGTGATTCGAGGCTCTTCGTTCTGTGAGGTGATTTTATCCCCTCCCACACACACCTGAGATTTTAAGAAAAAGGTTTTTCCATTTCATCAACTTTGTGTTTTTCCCAATTAAAAAAATCCCTGTGATCAAAATCAAGACTGCTCACAAATCTTACCCTAAAAATGGATGAGCCAACAGGAAGTGCCCACTGAGGAATTAGAAACTGAAAATTCCTGTTGTCTTGACTGATGTACATCCTGAACCAGAAAAGCAATTTATATTGGGTTCATACATACACTGTTCTGCTTGGTTTCTCCCCTGTATATAACCTACATCGATGGTTGCAGCATTGCTGGCTCTCCTGCTTGATATTATTACCGACTTCCTGGAACTGTATCTCCTCAGGCAAAACTTCCTGGGGCTTCCACTACTGGCAATAGACATTTCTCCAAGATAGCTTACATCTCTAGAACAAAAGTGTTTGTTCACCCTTTGAAGGAAACAGGTCAAGAAAGAAAAGCAAAGCTCTTCCAAGTGTTATCATACCCCTGGAGTCAGGGAGCTCTGACATTACATTTACTCCCTTTTCTGGGGAAACACATTCTTGTAGGGGTGGGGAGGGAGTTTTGCAGTTTAAAGTCTTTCCTCTGTGATGTGCAGAAGGGACCTACATTGGGAATACTAGACATGAAAGGAACAGAGTTGGAATAGGACCAAGTCTAATGTCTTCCTTCTCCCTAATATCCCACATTAGTTTATGTATGAGATAAGGGCAAGTATCCTAAGTGCAGCAGATGGAAAGCAGCCATAACTAAAGGGACGGCTTGTGTATCAATTCTCTTGCCTGCAAATTGGATTAAAATGTTAAGTTAGCATTTCTTAGTGGCAGACAGCTGAATTGCTATAGAATTTTCTGCAACAAATCAGTCACTCCCAGTTTGAGCTGGTAAGCCACAAGTTAATACAGGTTGCTTTCCACAATCCACTAATAACAGGAATGCTGCTATTCAACAAACCACAGAGCTTTGCAAAGTGTTTTCTTTAACAACTGCACAAAAGTGCTGCAAAGTAGCAAGATCAAACACAGTAAGAATCCACCAATTTGTGCACCCCTGCAAGGCACACATTGGATGAAATGCATAAGCTGCACCCCTCAACAACACAAACCCTACATTAGATTCCACATTTCTGAAGGGAAGGCAGATTTGCACGGTGTTTGCGGTGGAATGGTGCCAATCTGTCAGATTCTGTTCCCCTTTTTCAAGATAAGCTGACCTTGGCTTAGCAATAAGTAGATGGAGCTGCTATTTAGCAGGAGAAAAGGCAGTGCATGGGGGTGAGGACACAACACAACAAATGTCAGGAACTCACACACGTTTAGAGGTATCAGTATCCTATTTCAGGATATGCAGACACTTGGATGCTGAGGACCTTGCTGTAACTTCACCTCCTTTTTTTCCTAGATCAGGTCATTTCACCCAGCCCATCTCCCATTTACAATCAAAAACATTTGTGAGGTTCTCTCCCCCCTCAGAATAGGACAGATCTGTGCATCTGCCCAAGAGAAGCCCCTCACTGCTTAAGAAGGGTTTTTTCATGCCTCCATTAAGACAAAAATCTTGTGTTCCATAATTGAGTAAACCACAATTTTTATAGTCTCTTGCTGCAGTTAGGATTATTTTAAAACACCTGGAACCGTTTCTCATGCTCTGTTTATTGTCTTTCTCACCTCTCTGCATGAGCTGACTGTACTGATTATCAGCTTCTGTAGCTAGCAAGGAAATAATGTATGGTGGATTTGTAGGATAATGGGATTAAAGTATGCTTTCAGAACTATTCCAGAAGAAAAAAAAAAAAAGTTAAAAAAAAGGAAAAAGAGAAAATAAACAGACAGAAAATTTAAAAACAAAGAGAAAACTACAGAGAAAAATGAGGCCCAACAGCATTGGTTTTCCTAGCTCACACAACAGCCTTCCAGCTCTCAATCTTTTGAGTAACACAGACTTAGTTCTACTGAAGGAATGTGGAGAATACAAAGAAGCGGATAAAACTAATTTCATATTTCAGTTGTCCAGACTCATAAAAAATGTTTCCAGAATACTGGAACCTGTGTTCTGCATGCCGGATTTTTTATATTTTTCTTATTTTGGTGAAACTACATTTGGTATAAAGGAGATATTTTCAGCTACCTATATTAATATTCTAGCACATTCTCACACACTAAATTAGCCCTAGGGCCAGGAAGAGCCAAGATATAGCTAGCGTACCAACCAGACTGGGGATTAAGAAAGCAAAAACAGGCAGGAGGGTTGTTCAGCAATTCATAAGCTAGCCACACAGACTTGTTTAATTTTGCTACATTAAGTAACAGAAATCAGGACTGTGGAAAGGTCTTAGGAAAAGAAGAGAAAAATGGAAGTTAAAGAGCTGTGATGGAACAAGGTAACGACAGGCAATCTGAATTGGATTAAAACAAAGGAAGAAGAAATTTATTTAAAAGTAGATGAGAAGAGAATTCTAAGGAAAAAACCCAAATGTTGGGCACTCAAACAGGCTCTCCATGGAACTGGTCACAGCACTGAGCCTGACCAGAGTCTAACAAGTGTCTGGACAACGATTTTAAGCTCATGGTGTGACTCTTGGAGTTGCCCTGTGCAGGGCCAAGAAATGGACTTGATGATCCTTGTGGATCCCTTCCAATCCAGCATACTCTGCGATAACATGTGAAAATGGCAGCATAACCTAAGTGAAAAAATTACCTTGGAGAAGATAAATTAACATCTTTAAATGGATGACACAAGAAATTAATTGAATTGACAGAGTTATTTATAAGATTTTAAATTCATTTATTGCCTGAATACCTCTGACAGGAGTTTAATTAAAGCACAATCTACAGTTTTTTTAGCTTGGTTTCCAACAGATTCTTAAGCTGCCTATGTTTATGACCAGCAGTACTGTGGGTAGCTAAGAAGCTCATAAACCCAATGATCTGCAGGGAACAGGAAGCATCATCTTCCCCATCTGTGCTGGTTCATGCGTGTTTTCTGTAAAAGCCTCCCTGATTGGAATCCATCTTACCTGAGCTAGCAGTTCACTTAGCATAAACTTACCAGCCAGGCTGCCCCTATGGTCTGTAGAAATAGGCACCTGCAGGCATTGGTCCCATCAGCTGTCCTAGATATACACTGGGAAAGGCGGAAGAAGCAGCAGGCTTAACTTTCACAAATTAAAATGGAGTTTGTTTAAAACTTTCTAAATATAAGTCTAGTAGAACACTGGTCTACAAAACATCCAGAGACTGGCAATACATTTTAAAGAACCAGGTTTGCAGAAACACTTTCTAGTAGTTTAAACTTATTCTTTATATACTGCAGGACCAATAGTTAAACCAGATCAATTTTATTCAGCCTTTTTCAACTTTGGACAACTAAAAAATTTCCAGAAGAGTTTTAGATCCCTTTGGAAATTCCACATATGTAGAATGTATATAATTCATGTAAGTCAACAACAAAAATAGTTGAAGAAGTACTGTATTAAAGAAATTAAACTTCTTTGTAAATAGTCTTCTGCATTAAGTCAAATAGAATGGTGCTGAGGATTCTTCTGGCAAACCAAGATGAAGCACAGTCAGTGCATTTTGGTTGCAGATCTTCCCCATCCATAAGACTATTTCATTTTTTAATACTAAAAATTTTGCATGAGTTCAAGTAGATGATCATACATTTTATTGATATCAACTGTTTATTTGCCACCTCACAGTTCAGAGTTCTTTCTCTTTCTTTTTAGGACAGAACTGATGTTTTAGTCCACCATTACTAAATAATGGAAATAATTATTTGTGTTCCTTTAGCTTTTACACTGGATCATGAACTGTAGTACAAGTGCACAAGATTTGGAGTGCAGTGACATGCCTTAATCTTACCAAGGAAGCATTACTAAAACTAATATTTGAGCACTAATAAGCAGGAATTCATTTTGCATTAAGCATCATCAACTGTCAAATGTTCAGAAAGAAAAGCTTCAAGGATTTCATTAAAATAATTGCCCCTTGCCAGCCAAACTCTGAGTTAAAACATCTTTGTGGATATCTTTTGTGATGAACACTAGAGGCTGTTACAGCCTTTCCTTGCCATTCTAATTTGAGGTCATCAATCAATGTAAGCATATCACAGCAGCAGTTTAATAGGCTTCATTTTCCAGGTGATCTCACTGTTCAAACTAAAAGTAAAATCCACATTTAAGACATAATATGATGAAGAATGCATACTTTAACTTTGATAGCTGCCACTCTCAAGATGATGTGGTAAAGTTACAGGTTTTCTTTCAAATTCATTTTGGACAACTAAAAATACCTGGTAAGTTTAACTTAGAATAGATGACAACTTACGTATTTGCTATGCTTAGGTGCAAGGACTTTCCCAGTGTAAACTGCGTTACTTTAATCATTTAGAGATAAATTAGTCTACACTACTGCAATGACAAAGGACATGATGTCTGCAAGTGAAGTATAACTGATATCAGACAGATGACTGCCCTGAATGATCAGAATTGAAAGCAGGATGTTTCTTTAGAGATGTTCAGAGACAAGTCACTTCTTCAGTTCATAACTGGAAGTGTCTGGAATCAGGGTAATGGAACAATGACAGGGTAGTGGTCAGCAATGAGAATTTTGAGAACTGCAAAACTGAAATCCTTGAAATGGGATGTCAGGTTTCATCAGGCCCTGTAGTACTCACATGCTCTCATTTTCAGATCCTCTTTATTTTTTTTTTTACTCCCCCTTAGTATTTTTCATGGCTGAGAAATTTTCTGACAATATTAAATTCCTCTGGGATGTCCGTACGGCAGAAGAAATTTAAGCCTAATTTACAAAAGCACATGGCTAAAAAATTGCTTTCCTGTTATTTACAGACATTTAGATATGGCACTTTAAACTTCAGCAATCCCTGACCCTAAGGGCTGAAAATCAGTGGAAGCTCTCTACCTTAAATTTTCATAGCCACAGGATGACAAATAAAAACAATGCATAAACTTCACAACAGGTTTTAAATGACAGATTCTCAGACGGGAAGCCCCATAGAATTGACTGTCTGGCAATCACACTGTGGAACAGACCTCTCTTGGACAGAGACGCAACTGTCCAAAACAGTCACGAAATAAGAATGATGAATACCAAGAAGTAGGAATTAAATGAACCTGACATAAATAGTAAGACCATTTGATTATCATTGTCACCTGTAATGGATCACATCAACTTCAGAACAGCTGGAAAGATGTACTGTGCCCTTGTTCATGTACTAAGGAGCAGCTCTGCATGGGTGGTGCTTTACTGACATTAAGTGCTTGTACAAACCTTCACTATTAGTTATAGATCACTATTTAGGATCCTGGGCTGCTCTTATTTTTAGCCACTATTATTTGTATACTATTCAAGAGCCCGTAGCAAGAGAACAGAACCCTGTCACAAATTAATGGCTCTCTACTAACTGGAAATGTCAATGCAAAAATGAATTTAAAGATGTTAATTTTCCAAGCAACATGAATCGCCTGACAGCACTTTATTACAGCAATGTTATTTACTCCTTCCCCCTCCCATGGTTTAAAAAGCTACTGCAATAAACATCAGCCAATTAGCTACATCCAGCACTGCCTTTTTGTTTTCAATTTAAACATAAAAAAAATAATTTACAGAATGGCTGAGAGCAGCCTGGCCTAATGGAAAACAGCTAGATGATCTTTAAGGTCCCTTCCTCAGGGGAGTTATGAGTGCTGCTTCTGTCAGTCACTTTCACATGGATATACATTCAAGGTCTGCATAAACCCAGCTTGGGGCATAAGCAAAAGAAATAATAAAAATTAACAGCACTTTGGCAAAGCTAGCATGCAA
The DNA here is from genome assembly GCA_013399915.1 of Illadopsis cleaveri. NCBI lineage: Eukaryota > Metazoa > Chordata > Aves > Passeriformes > Timaliidae > Illadopsis > Illadopsis cleaveri. The sequence continues at coordinate 369,807 of VXBB01012528.1, forward strand.
TCAAAAGTATTACAAACTATTTCACAAAAAACAGACGTGAAAAGCAGTTCAAAATAATACCTGATTATTTAAAAGCATTAGAAGCACACATCGGTACTAAAACCAAGCTACTTCTCATTATCCATAGCAAGCATTCCCTAGATGTGGATATGCTTCATATGTCTATTTGTTTCATATTTACTGTCTTACAAATAGCCCTCAGCTCTTTAGTTGAATTTCTAAGGTGTTTAATACAAACTTTTACTAAAATCTTGTTCCTTCTCTTATGAGAAGTCACACAGTGTGACCCTCGAATTGCAAAATGACCTCATGACTCAGTAAGACAGACAAAGAGTATTTCCCATTCCCTTTTCATTTTAAACTTTTCATCAGACAGCAATGGATTTTTATCACAGCCAAGTCTTCTGAAGATAAAGATGTTGCAGTTCTCAGTTCACACTTCACCTTTGAGACAGAATTTCACAGGGAGAAGCCCAGTTATTTAATGGCCAGACTGTCCCAGACTTCTTGTCAAATACCACAAGCAGTGAAAGGGATTGCGGACAGTGATCTCACTCCCACCAGACAAAGACTACTTTTAAGGTCTATAAACAAATTTACCTATTGTTCAAAATCAAAGAGCAATTCTCTCCATTAAAATGATCAAAAGCCTCCAGGGTTGATATAGTTCTTACCATATCTGGTAAGAACTGGTATTTCTCAGTAGTGAGAGAAACTGACAGTTCCCACTCATAGCCTCAGGATTTTCTACATAGTAGTAAATAGGAGCACCTGCACCTCATCCTTTTATTAGTGGCTATTAGTATACTTTCAAAACCCTTCAAAAATCTGCTTACCAGGAACATTTAACCACTTCAGAGAGATACAGTTATGAGACCAAATCCATACTCTGAAAAGATGCAGTAACATAATCTTTTGTTTTGTTCTTCAGTACACACATTTTCTCATTTGTAAACAGAACTATTTTTAACCTGGCAAAGCTTTCTGTAAAAAAAACAAGTCTTCCTCATGCTACCACCAAGGGTCCTGAACCTGCTGTAAAAGGAAAAAAGATTGTATTTAAGTAATTATATACATTAGAAAGCAGTTTTGATTTCATGCAAAAAGGTTCTTGTGATTTTCAACAAGTCCCTGGGAACTTTGCATCACGTGTTAATCAAGATCAAACAAGGCTGACTGGACAGGTATATAATACATTATTGAAGGGAGGGAAATAGTACGAGTTGGGGAAGGCATTCAGAAGGGTTAACATTAGCCCCTGCAGGTTAATGCGTCAACTGCTTTCTCTAGCCAGTGAAGAGATAAAGGCTTCTCAGACAGCCATTCAGAGCTGAAGATTTGTTTAGCTACACTGAATCTCCCTGGAGGACCTCAACTTGTTAACTTCAGAAGCAGCCTGCAGAGATTAGCCTCAAAAAGATCACACTTGGCTTTGTGAACACTCCCCAGTATTTATTTACCTTCCATCAGCAGCTGAAATTCACCAGTGAGATGTACTGTTGGGTATACCGTATTTAACTCTGAACAGTGTGCGTTGCACATGGACTGAAGTTCACCCAGCTGGAGCTCAGCACTCCTGCTACAATCACTGGAACAGTATGCACAGCACTGCTAGGATGACTGCAGGATTGAGCTTTTCCCACAGCCTCATTGAAGTGCTCTGTTTGAAGGCCACCTGCATGCTGCCATACAAAGGACTGCTGTGCCCCAGCACCTTCAGAATCCACTCATTGTGCAGTTGTGCTGGCACAGCTCCTTCTCTCACTCCAGCTGCTCCTCGGATCACTGGAGCAGCGGTGAGAGCTGGGCTTTTGTGATCAAGCCGAATACAAAGAATAAGAATTCTCAACTTCTGAGACCTACTGTCAACAATTTTTATGATTCTTCCTTAGTAACAATAAGAAAGGAAAATGTTTTTTTCATCTCAAACACAGGATAAAGTTGGATTTTGTGACAAGAACACAGCAAAAAAACCCATACTGCTGACAGAACTTATAATCAGGGCCATTTTCTAACTTCTCCTGTTCTACTGTACTTAATCAGATCACTGTGCTTTCCTCCCTGAAAAATGTCCACATTATCTTCAAATTTTATCAAAATAAAACTTCTATGATCTCATATAAACCAAAAGAACAATTAGAGATATTTGAAAGTTTTGGTGGGACTTTTCACAATTTATGCTTCCATCAGATTTTTTTTTCACAGACTATCTTTGTAACATACATCAGCCATCCTTTTATAAATGTAGAATATGAAAAAAAGACTCTTCAAATTGACTTCAGCAAAGGTGAGACAAAGTGAATCACAAACAACACAAATCTTTTTTTTAACATCATTCAGGTTATAACCAGAGCTGAAAATAACACAACTGCCAGATAGAGTTGATTTCCAAAGCACACCATAAGGCAGGGATAGACAGACCAGTACAAATCTGGGAGCACAGCATTTCTACAATCTTCTAACAACTCCCAAGCCCTAGAAACTTAAAAGTTTCCTATACAATCATGTCAAACAGGACTTAACAAAATGAATCTGCAAAGGTTGAGCCAACTTTCAAAGACTGGTAAATATGTTTCAGAACTGAAATCTTCTCTTTACTGAACAGAAAAGCCACATTCAGATTTTAGAGGCCATATTGAGACAAAGGTGTAATGAACAGAGTACTAAAAATACCAGTTATTTTTCCAAATGAACAAATTCTTAGCATGTTACATAAACTACCTGCAATGCAGTATGTCAAACAAATGCTTTGTGCTGTGTTATAACCTAAGTAACAGTGTGAGAAATGTTAGCCACCACATGAAATCATTTTTACATAACCCTCAATTATACAAACATCACAGCATCCTAGTTTCAAAATGCAGTAAACCATGATTCTCTTTCAAAAACACTGCACCTTCAGACAAGAAAAAAAAAAGATTCCTGTTTGTTATATTCCAATATCAGGTGCTTTTTCAAGCATTTAGTCAAGAGAATTGCAGCTAAAAATAACAAGCAAATAATTTCACTCCTACTAATTATATTGTGGCACTAGATTAACAAAAACTATGCACTCTGCCCTTCGGGGCAGTGTTCTGTAGAATTCTGTGTAATAACAATCTTTTGGCTTAAAATGAATCCCAAAGCATGTTGAATAATGACAGGAACAGATTTTAATTATTGTCAAACTTTAAGAATAGGAGAGGAACAAGGTTTGCACTTTTTCATTTAATTGTTCATTAAAGAAAAGAAAAATACAGAATTTTACAATTTATCTTACATTTGGAAGCTGTTTATAGGCAAATATTGATTTCTGAAGAGTTTTCTTTATTTCCTCAGCTTACACCCACTCAGAAGGGCATTTTGTACTTCTGCATTATCTGACACATTATCTAAACAACTTTCTAAAAGCACAATGATTGCACAGGACAGTTGTATTTGTGACAATCCTCATTTAACTAAGCACTGCAATACCCATTGTTCTTTCTGTTCAACTCAGTAGAACAGAAAAAAAATGCAATATGGTAAGATTTTGCCAAATACATTAAATCACAGCATAGACAACCAGGGCAAGAAAAGCAGCAATTTCTCTACTTAAAATACACAACTGACAGTGTACACCTGGCAATTTCTAATCTGGACAAAAATATTTCAGTGAATTCTATGCTGTTTTCTATGTAACAGGCAGCAACAAAACCAAGACTTCTGGAAGGAACCAGTATTAGTTTACTGATAAAGGAATGACATATTTGACCAGCCCAAATTACACTGCAATCCTTCCCAGCTGATGGCACTTCATGTGAGGAGACCAGTCTCACAAATTCTCTGAAACGGAGATTAATTTAACTTCACAGTATGTGAAGTCTTAAAACACAGAAATCTCTGTTTTCTCCTTTACCTCAAATACTTGCAGCAATTACACTTAGAATTACTTTGGAACATTTGGCAGCTGTTTACTTATTTGAGTAATAAACTCCTGAAATTTCCCTTCTACTTGAGATCAATACTTGAGCCAAGTGAAAGCTGTTTCCCAAAACATGGAAATAACTTTAGGAAAAAAAAAAAGTACAGGAAAAAACCCAACCTTAAGCACACAGTAGGAATAATTTCTTTGTAGCAACACCATAACAGTTTCCCCTTTCATGAAGTAGGCCCAACAATATCCAGTATTTTAAGTATCTATTGATGGTGGCTGTGTTTACCCTTCTGGTGTCAATAACACCTATAGAGAGGTCTGTCTGTCTCACAGCAACATAACATGCATTCAGCTTGTTCTTCTGCTAGGCAGAGAAGAACCAGTGCATGAGTTAATGTATTTTAACAGGGAAATGAACCTTTATCTCTGTTTCCAAAAAAGAAAAAAAAAAATCCTGGGAAGTAATTTTTGCTTGCTTTAAAAAAGTCCAATTCATGAATTGCATTTTGGAGTTCCAAAATAAATAGACCTCTGCTGCACAGCAATGTCATTGATTCCCCAGCTCTCAGGAGATGTTATGAGCTCCCAACACGATCTCTGGGAATGAGCCGTAGATCTGAACCATGCTTTAGAAACACATTTCCTAAACAAAGAAAGAAAACAGGATGTATTACTAACAAAGAAAATACAATGTTCCCCAATAAATGCATTTTAAGGATAACAGTGTTAAGTCAGTTCTTAACAGCTTCATAGTAATTCTTCTGACATACCAGAAATAAAGTTTTCATGTTTCCATAGAATTTTATCTTGCCCTTCTTTTCCAAGGAGCTCTTTATTTTAAATAAAAATGTTAGACCTTGCAAAGGGTAGCCTTTCAAATGTTGCAGTTCCAAACTCGAATGCCTCATTTCACTTAAAAGCCATTGCATTGTCTTAATCATCACAGTCTTTTCCAGAAGACATAATAAAAATTACAACTTTCTAATATTTAGATGCATTGATTTTTTTTAATGTATTCAGGTTGCTATTTTTTTCTATTAAATGTGACATTTGAAAATGAAACCATATCACTAAGTGATGTATTTAATTAATATATGGAATATTTACTTTTTTACTTCATACTACTACTGCACAAAATAGACTATATTTGATTCCTTATTCAGTCTTGCATTGACTTCTAAAACAGAGTAATTCTATTTCTCTCCCAAGCATCCCATTCCAGGGATGTACAGTACCCTCACAAATAAGATTAAGATACTTGACATCCATTTAAGTTGTCTGCATATTAGAACAAAGCTACCCTTTTTTGAACTCTACTCCTCCAGCAAGTGGATCAGGATCAAAATCATTGTATATATTCAACATAATGACCCTCAGAAAATCAATTCAAAAGAACATGTTATCATAAGACACTCTGATCTTACAGATCTGCCAAGACCAAGTACTGGAGATCTATAAAACCCACTGAATGCAAACTTGCCTCACCAGCAAAACAGAGAACTGCCTACTAGCCTTACTATTCTAGATTGGAAACATCCTGTTGTAATGGCCATCATAAAATTCTGAACATTTTAAAACAGGTCTCAGCTGCATCTCATGGAGACAGCAGCTCATCTCACCTCAGTCTGTTTTCATCATTAATATCACACTGATTTTATTAAAGTTATAGCATACTACTCCCTGAACTATCAAGGATTTAAAATTGAAATCAATACAGGGATTAAGTGTTAAGCCTAGCTCTTTCAGCTTTCATTTCCTTTGCTCCATGAAATCATGTAAGGAAAATGAAAGTCATACTTGAGAGCTTCTTTTCAGAAAGGAGGGGAAATCGTGCAGCAGTACAAAACCTCTGAAATCCCCAAGGATTACTAAAATTTTATTCCCATATATCTTATTTTGGAAGTTTTTGAAGACTAAAGTAACTGTTCAATCTGTAAGGAGTCTGATATATGAAAAAAAAATAAAAAGGAGAAGGGAAAAAAGTAGATTTTGAGATAGCAATTAATGAGGCTGAACAGAAGATTATACCTAAATTATATATGTTTACTTGTAAACTGAGGAGGGATTTTGGTCTGAGCACTAAGTTTGGTGTAGGCTGTGTTTTGCTTGTTTTGTTTGGGTTGATTTTGGAGGTTTGTTTTGTTGTAGACTGCTTCGTTTTGTTCCCAGTTAAGCGCAACATCACACAGCATTGCCAGAACAGTTCTGTTAAAAAAAATATAATCCACGTGCCTAATTTTACATCTGCAGAATAATGAAGCGATGACAACATTTTGCATCTAGATGTTTTTAATTTACCTGTTTCTTGATTATGTGATGCTGTCTTATACTACTGAATAATTCCTCAGTATTTATAAGGGCTTAGGAGAGGTAAAGCAAATCAACTGGAGATGTGAATTCAATATGCACAGCTGCAAGTACAATGAACTATTGTATGGGTCCTTTCATTCAGTAGCCAAGTAGTTCTAAATAAATTTACTTTAAAGGATTAAGCTACAACTGATTTAAGCTACATGATACAAAAAGAAAGCATATTGCTGAGGAAGAGAAACAGCCTAAGTATACCTTAAGCAATTTTATCACGACCAAGTGTATTAAAAACAGATAATAAATCTAATAATTAATTTAGTTACTAGATCGTCACGCACGTAAAGCCACATTTTCACATGACCACTGATGAATACTTAGGCAAAAAAACAAGTTTTAAATACTGGGATTCATACCCAGTAACTTACCTGCTGTCTGGGCAGGGTTTATTCCTATACCATCTACGAAGAAGGAAAGAAAAAGAGATAAAAGAAGATGTAACAGGCAGATTACAATTTATTACATTAAACTTGCAGGTCAAAAACATACCAGCAAGATACAACTATTACATCAAGTCATCATGCAGCTATTTCCTATAGCCAAAAACACGGGAACTGAAAGGAAACCTTCGGCATAGAGAAGTCCAAGCTATATATTTGGACAAAACTGAATTAGTGGTTTAGTATCTTCACCCCATGCATAAGAAATTTAAATAATGCTGCAATATCATTGGATTCAATTTGCAGTACGTAGAATTTGTGAAACATGAGACAGAATTGATGTTATCCATAAACTTTCACTGAAACTTCAATACAAAAACTATTAAAAATATATATAAACTGTATTCTTACCATTTGTTATAATGGCACTTGTTGCTGCAGGAACTTTGAACTAAAAGACATAAGAGTAGGACAAAACAGCATAAGAGACATAGTTAAAGCAGAAAATATGTGGGTAATATTAAAATTAGAATTTTAGCTGGTTCAGGTAGAAATAAAATGAGAAAAGAGTTCCTTCAGATTTATAGATATAACTAACTTTATTTAGTGGATATGGATGACTATTTTAGTAGTAATTCCACAAATGTAATGGAGATTTTTTTTTAACTATTGTGCAAATGTACACCTGAGACATGTACCCAGGTAGTTCTAAAATATGCAAGAAAAAACTCAATACCATACACCATAAATGAGTTTTTTCTAACTAGGCCAAATCTGGTTATGATTTGGCAAATTTTAAGTTTTTAAGAGATGTATCAGTAGAAACTTGCTAAGGCTGAATAGCCAGAACTTAAACACTTCTCTGCCCTGAGAGTTTTAATCACTGAGAGGATAATGCACTTCCCCTGGAGAACAACTAACAACTTGGCCCGAATTTTGATCTTTTCCATATATGTATAATTTAAGGTACTGTAAAACTGGTTCTTGAATCACAACACCCTGCATAAGTCAACGTTAAGATATGCAGTTCAAGGAACTAAAATACATTCATATAAAACAAAAGTTATCTGCCATTTTTTTCAATGCCAGTTCACAAGGCGCTTCATTCCTGTGGAAGGGTTCAAGGATTTTTTTTTGCTCTTGGCTTACAAAGCACTTCATTCTGCCTGGTCTCAAAGAGATGCAAAAAGCTTCAGAATAGCCTGAGGTCAAACAGCAAAACTCCCACATAAACACAAAATACTCACACCAATTAAAAGAATGGTTTGCTAAATATGAATACTGAAGTCAGTAATGATTCTCTAAATCCATTTCTCAGACCACCCTATCACTAACTAACACTGTGGTTCCATGAGTAGGTGAGGTTAATTGTTCAATGGCAACTCTCACCAGAAGTGGCACCTCCCTTTCAACATCTCCAACTACTCAGTCACACTCATTTCTGGTACCTCAGACTGGTTTGTTAGACTTTTCAGTCTAGATCTCTGTGCATGGGTAGTGTTGGCACAGCTGTATTAATACAGAATAAAAATAACTGAGGAAAACATAGTAAAACCCCCCCATTAAATAATCAAACATCTTTAACAGCAAGCAATATTCCGTATAATATTCTCTTCACGTAAATTTACAAAACCAATCAACAACATCGCCCCACAAGCTGCATTTCCTCTAATAATTTCTGTCACATCATGGTTTAACAGTAACAACATAAGGGGACTCAAGACCTGGAGTCTGTTATCCTTCCTACTTTATTACAATTAAAATCCTCAAACAAAAGAAATTTGTTAGAGCATTTTTATTGTAATAAATAACCCAAACCTTCCTGTCGTTTAGGTTTTCCTAAAATGACAAAGGGAGAATTGCAAGAACAGACTTTCAGCTGATTTTCTGCCAGTTAGATGAAGAGACCCATCCTGCTTCTGAGCACTCAATTTTACTGTTTACACCTAGTAAATGTCTCTTAATCTCTGTGTGCTTAATCTGAACAACATAATACATCTCTTCAAATACATTATGTGGGTAATTTAAACACCTAATGATTTAGGATTCCATGTGAAAGATCAATACACAGAAGTCAGAGAGCCCACTATCCACATCTTCTTCCCTTAAGTCATATCCCATATGGCTGATCTCAATACCTTCCACAATCAAAACCTCTGTGTCTTCCAAAGTCAGAGTTTACTAGAACTGAATGTGAAAAGAGTTTAAGAGTTTCCTGAATAATTCTGAAGGATTTTCCTGATATTCCACATAAAAAATTTCAGTATTAAATATCCAATAGCAATACCTTTTAATTCTCATCAGTGTCACCAATTTTTACACCACTGATATGAAATAGTTAATTACAAAAAACAGAAAGCACCTCTATGCCATCTGCTGATGCATAAATTGTGCAAGGATCACTAAATTTAGGATACTGCAAGTCCTGCCAGGCCCTCACTGAGGCCAGTAAAGCTTATGACCATCTGTAACCAACTGCAGTTCCTCGTGCTCAATTAACCACTACATTTTTATCATTAAAAATGCTTCAGCTTTCAAGAACATGCAAATCTTACAGACTAACATCATCACTCTCTACTTACTTCTTCTGCAGCAAACTTGAGGACAGCTGTGAAAGGTGTGCTCTCAGGCACGCTTAACCTGAAATCACAACACAAGTAAAAACGTGGCTGCCAAAACAAAGTGAAAACCAACTTTATCTGCTGTAAACTACTGATTGAAACTTCACTTTTGCCAATGGAAGTACTTTGGCCAAAGCTGTGTAAGCAGTATTCAAGGGGAGAACAGGTCCCTGGTAGGTGTGAGATGCTTCAAGAGAAGCATTTTTAGTAGAGAATGGGAACACATTTAAGTTTCACTAGATGTGGCAAATCTCAGGAGGTGCGGGATTAGGCTCCATAGCAATGTCCTCTCCAGGAGGAGAGACCTCGGCTTCAAGCTGTGACAGGGATGGTTCAGATGGAACATCAGGAGACTTTTTTCACTGAAAGGGTTGTCAAAGATTGGAATGGGCTGCCCAGGGAGGTGGTGGAGCCACCGTCCCTGGAGGTGTTCAAGAAAGGCCAGGACGCGGCCCGTAGTGCCGTGAGCTGGCTGACAAGGCAGTGATGGGGCAAAGGTTGGACTCAATGATCCCAGACATCTTTCCCAACCTCAATGATTTTGTGACTCTGTGGAAGACGCGCACGGCAGTGGGGCAAAGCGGGAATGCCCCGAGAGCAAGGCTAACCACGGACATCGCCTGTCATTCCACACGGAAGGAGACAAGCGCCGTTCCCGCTGGCGGAATGCCCCGCCGGGATGGCCATTAGAGGCCATTGGGGATGTGCCCCGTTTCCACTTCCCCGCCGCCCCACGCAGCGCCGGCACTCACACTTTGTAAGGCAACCGGGGGTCCGAGGTGAGTGTCACTTTAAAGGTGACCTTCGACCTGTGGAGAGAGCAGTGGGTTAGGGCTGGGTGAGAGAGCGCGGGGAGCTGCGGGACCCCCGTGCGGTCCCTCCCTCCGTCCCTCACTCACATGGTGCTCCCGGGGCCGCCGCCGCCGCTCCCACCGACACGTCAGCGCCGCCCGCAGCACAGGGGCCTGCGCCGGTCCTCAGCTGCCCGAGGCGCGCCTGACCACAAAGGAAAAATAACATGCCCCGCCGACCCGATATGAGGCAGGGAGGGGGCCGTGTTGTTCCTCACTGCCTTACTGCAGCTGGGAAAGAGAGCGTCTGAGGGGTGGATGAGATGCAGCGGAGAATGGCAGGGAGATTTTCTAATGAGGCAGTAGCTCTGGCTGTTCCACAGCCGAGGTAGGACCCCGGCACCGGGACCCGGCGCTTCCGTAGGCGCTGGAGGGAGGGGCGGGCGCGAGCGGGAGGGGCGCGACCGCGGGATCGGCGGTGTGTAGGCACACAGGGAGTGTGTAGGAGTGGGGGGCTTGGTAATCGGCGGCCACATCTGGTGTGCCGTGTCCAGTTCTGGACTCCTCAATGCAAGAGGCAAGGGGGTCCTGGAGAGGGTCCAGCAGAGGACCACAATGATGATAAGGGGTCTGGAGCATCTTACGAGAGGGAGAGAGGACAGCTGGGCCTGATCAGTTTGGAGAAATGATTGAGAAGGGATCTCATTAATGCATATATAAATACCCCAAAGACGAGTGCCAAGAGAATTTTGGCACATTTTTCAGTGGTGCCCAGCGACGGGGTGAGGGGCAATGGCCAGGAACTGAAACACAAGAAGTTCCATCTCAACATGAGGAACATCTTCTTTGCATTGAGGGAGGCAGAGCACTGGAACAGGCTGCCCAGCTAGATCGTGGAGTCTCCCATTCTGGAGACATTGAAAACCCACCTGGACATGTTCTGTGTAATCTGTCCTAGGTGACCCTGCCTTGGCAGGGGTTTGGAGTAGATCATCTCCAAAGGTCCTTTCCAACCCTAATAATTTTGTGATCCTGTTTTGCTCTCAAACCAAAAAGGTTTGCTTGTTGAAGTTGCTTGTTGAAGTTACACAGTCAAAAGTGGATGCAAACACTGATTCCTATCCCCTTAATATTTAAAACTGTGTACATTTTCTGTGTGATGAGGGAGCTAGAACTGGAGTTTTGTTTGGATAGTGATGGATATTTTTATGGCAGAATACCAGCAGGTTCCCCTTTTGTTTGTGACTTTTGACAAATCAATTTCTCTTTAATAAGGTGGAATGGAACTACAAAGTAATTTTTGTCTTTAATACTCATTTATCTGCTAATACAGATGATGACTGAATTTTCAACTCTGATATGTCAGTATTATCCTTACAGAAGATATTTTGTCAGATTCCTCTTGTATTTTCCCCAGTTTCTGCTGTCTGCAGAAAGGACAGCATTCACTGCAAATGAAGTGCTTGGTGTCACACACTGCTTACCAAACTGGTCATGGCAAAGAACTTTATTGTGTTCAGCTTCACTGAGGTCTCATTAGAGTTAAGATAGATCAGATGCTGTACAAAAGGCAATTGACACATTGTAGTCATTAATTTTTTTCCTAAGGACTGGCTTGTTTCCCAGGCATGAAATGCAGCTGTTCACCCTTGTGCTGTTCTTATATGAACATAGACGAAACAGAAAAAAAACCCTTTAAAAAACCAAGAAGTTCACTATCAGCTTGTCCAATGGCATTCATATTTCCCAGTATCTCCTGCATTTTTGCTACTGTGTCTTTTTTCGTGTATTGAATTTGTGGGTTGTACACATTTTGTAATCCATTTATGATCTCATGGCTTTTTCATCCCCCTGCTTTTAAGAGATCACACCTGAAACTGGAACCAATTAATACTCATCTCTTAGCATTTAACCTTGAAATTAGTGTAGCTGAATGTCATCCTGTATTTATTATTGCCCTTTTCAAAATCAGCTGGTTTTTTAATGTATATGTGATGTTACGGCTTTGGTTTGTGCAGCTCTCTTATCTGAGCTTTCATTAATGCATTGCTGTCTGCTGTTCCAAGGTCGTGAATGCAGATGTGAAATAAAAGACTGATCTTTTCAACACTTCATTTCTGACCTCTCACTATAAGTACTTCCCCTCTGAGGAAATCAGCAGATCCAAATCTTCATGTTGTTGGAACTGGACCATGTTTGGTACCCAGATTTATTTGGTTAAATCCAGTTTGAGCATATGTGTGTTACAATGCTGAGAACAGTCTAAATCCAGGCCTGGCTAGTCCTGTGTTCTGGCCATGTGGTCTTGTCCTCTGTCAAGCAAAGGAAGCAACACTTGTGACCAGGTGGAGGATCCGTTCAGGAAACTGATTTGGCAGAACCCCCCAAAATTTTCCTTTTAGGTGGTTTAATGTGGTCATCTTCACAAACCACCAACAAAGGAGAACATGAGGAAGCACAGCTAGTTGGCAGTGATACTGTACTACACCTTAGGTCAGTTTGAGGTGCTGTGGAGCTGTATTCTGAGCAGGCATCAAGGGTTTCATGGTAATGCCAGGGTGTGGTGGGCTGACCCTGGCTGGATGCCAGCTGTCCAAGGAAGCTGCTGTGCTGCTCCTCAGCTGGGCAGGGGAGTGAAACATAACAAAAGCCTCATTGGTTGAGATAGGGGCAGGGAGAGTTCAGTCACCAGTTACTGCCAGGGGCAAAACATCTCGATTTGGGGAAATTCTTTATCAAACTAGAGTGTGGTAATGAGAAGTAAAACGAAAGCTTAAAAACATCCTCCCCCTTCTGGGCTGAACTTCGCTTCAGAGTTCGCTACCTCTTCCCCCTGTAACGTCCCTTTCACAAATTACTCCAGTGTGGGTCCCTCCCAGGGATCACAAGTCCTGCCAGCAAACCTACTGTGTCACCTGGAGCACCCCCTCCCACTCCTCCACTGACCTTGGCACTTGCAGAGTGGTTTCTTTCGCATGTTCTCAGTCGTCTCTCTCCTGTTCCGTAGGTTTTGGGGTTTTTTTCTCCTTCTTAAATCTGTTGTCCTAGAGATGCTACCACCGTTGCTGATGGGCTCAGCTTTGGCCAGCAGCAGGTTCATCTTGGAGCCATCTGGAGTTGGCTCTGTCAGACATGGGGAGGCTTCTGGCAGCGTCTCTGTGACAGCGTCTCTGACAGACATCCCTGTAGCCTCTGCCCCTACGAAAGCCTTGCCATGCAAACCCAACACAACAGGGTCCAGATCTTCTGATGTAGATTCAGGAATCCCAGTGATTTCATAAAAGGAAGACCTCTTCAGTGCTGTCATATCAGAATTTTCCTGTGCTATCTCAACCTGTTCAAAAAGCTGGCAGGGTTGACTTTTTTCTTTATGAGAATTTATGATGAATGGAGGAAGGAGAATGTCGGGATTTTTTTCTTTGAATTGAGAGACTTAATGGGACTTGTCCTGTCAAGGATGGTTTAGGGGACTGTGTTTCACTAATGGGTTTATATACAACAACATTCACTTTAACTCCAGAAAAACTGGTTCATTTCCAAAAAAAGTCTGCCCTCCTTTCCCTGTGAGTGAAGCCAGAGGAAAAAAAATAATTCCTTATAAAATTTGTTTTTGCTACAGCTCTTAATTACCCAGACTCAAATATGTTGTGTTATAGCAATGAGACCTAACTTCGACTTTCCTAGCTGTGTAAATGACAAAAGGAATGACAATTTCAGCAATTAGCTAAAACAGTTGGGATTTCTGGCAATATGTAAATGCAGTTGTTCAACGGAAAGCTTTTAGGTCAGGAAAATGAAAAAAAATTACAAACCAGAAAATAACAATATAGCCCCCAGGATGCTGTGGATGTTACTGGGATGAGCTAGAATACCTCTGACAATTCTTTGGGAAAGACCCTCTAGTTGTTAATAGCATTGCAAGAGAGAAAATAACTGCAGTGATAGAAGCTGTTCATCCCATATGCCTATAATTCCACCTGGCTGGGCCTACTGCAATTGGGTTGAGAAGGAAAATAAACAGAACAATGTCCACAACACAGAGTAGAAAGTACTGGAGAACTATGTTTAAAGCAATGTTACTTAGTCTGCTTTTATTCTTTCCTGCGTTGTTTCCTATCCTTCCTCACTGTAGTCTCCGTTACCTACAATATATTGCTGAGCATTCAAGTAGAGCTGCCCCATGATGCAGAAATGGGAATCACAATTTCCTGTTCCTTCAACAAGTCAACATGACCAGTTTGGAGCCTGGCCATAAAATTAAGTTTTAGGTGTTTGTATTTTTGAAAGATTTCTCCTTTGCTTCTGAAGCACACACAGTGACTTAAATCTTCTAACCTTCATTGCATTTCTATGTTCATGAGTGCATGTGCCATTTGAAGAATGCCAGTTTTTGTGCCCATGTGGAGGAAGAGCTTATTACATAAGCATCTATGCTAAGAACTCTATGGAAGTATCAAATCTGGAATTTTAAGAAATGCAGTAAAATATCTTCCACCTGCAAAATGTGCTTTTAGCTTGTCAGTTTTGGACTGAATAATGAATGTTTGACTTCCAGGAATCTTTGGTGAAAAAGTACTGAATTAAGCCTTTTAGCAGGTACCACAAAATTAGGTCTTGGCACCAGCATACTTTTCTTCCATGCTTGCAATGAATTAAATAATGAGCATTGCCAAGCAATGTGTTACAGGAGGAAGAGGCAGAAGAAACACAGTATTTCTCCAACCAACCACTTCCATACCAAGCACATGGAACAGTGTGATTCCTTCAGCTTTAGTGAGGCTGTGATTTCACATGCGGGATTGAGTAGTGCTAACTCCCTTGAAAAAGGAGAGGTCCTGTATTTTACCCCCACTTTAGCCTTCCCATCTGCTTCTGGTCTCCTGGCTACTTCTTGATCTGTCTTTGTACTTGGGGGACACAGCAGTGAGTCAATTCAAATCAGCAGAAGATGTGGATGTTTCCCTGCTGGCTCAAGGAAAGGTCTGAGCTGACACAGCAGAGGATGCAAGGAGATCTTCCCCTTTGGTCATTAGGGAATCACAGAGTCATAGAGTTCTTTAGGTTGGAAAAGACCTTTAAGATCACTGAGCCAAATGTTAATACGTTTGGACTTGATGGGCTTAAAGGTCTTGGAGATAAGGTTTCCTCTGATACCATTTCTTATAGTTGGGATGCTGGAGTCCTCCTTTGGCTGGTACATTCTCTTAACTATGCTTTGGCTCAGCGTGCTGGCATCTCTTGGTGCTCCCCTGATTTTCCCAAGCTCAGTGGTAACTCTGTGACCCATCCCAGTGCATGGCGGTACCTGCCTGGCAGCAGAATCCTTCTATGTCAGCAGGACACAGCTGCCTTTCTCAAGCAGAGTCTGGTAGGATCCTTCTGTAGGAAGTTCAGCCCTCCAGAAAGGAAGAAGTTGCGCTGCATCATCTCTCAAGTTGTTCTTGTTACAGTTTGTTACTCCCTAATGATAACAGAGTCTATGCTTTCTCCTCTTTTTTTTTTTTTTTTTTAACAGAATTAGTGGTGTAACATACCACATAAATTTAGCCTGTTTAAACTAGCCTGTTGTTATACCCTAGTAAGAAAACTTCAGCGTCCTTTGAACAAGAAGTTTCTGCTTTCATGAGCCTGCAGCCCATATGAGACTTTTGTTCCTTGTTGTGTCACTGCATTTCTCTGTAAAATATAGGCATACATAGGGGTTTTAAAAAACATTGTTAAACCAAAGATAGAGGAAGATTATAACACTTTAGAAATGCCATGCAAAGTTAATCATCAGACAATTTGACACATCTTCATAATCTTCCTCTAACAAAACAATAATTAAAATCTATTACAGTTCTCTTGTGTCACAAACATTTTACTAAAATAATTCATCAAAATGAGGTGATCACATACAAATGTCATATTAGTCATATAAAAATCATAATGCAAGGTCTTTAGACTCCAGAAATTTTCTTTTATGTGTGTGTATGGTTAAATAGTACAGATAACCACATATCAAAACAAGGATTAACCTTCTGAAGTACCAGCACTGGATTTTTTTTCCCAATTGCTTTGAGAAAGTAATTACTAAGAAATCTTTATCTTAATCAAAATGATAATTCAAGAATCAAGCAATAGGACAGTAGGAAATAGCCTCAAGTTGTGCCAGGGGATGTTTAAATTGGACATTTGGAAAAATTTCCTCACCAAAGGGGTTGTCAAACGGGAACAAGCTGCTCAGGGAAGTTGAGTCATCATCCCTCGAGGTTTTTAAAAGATGTGTAAATGTGGCAATGAGGGACATGGTTTAGTGGTGGACTTGCCAGGGTTATGTTAATGGTTGGACTGGATGATCTTAAAAGTCCTTTCCAACCTAAACAATTCCATGATTCTATGAAAAAAAGCATTTATCAAGGTAAAAGTGTCAGGAAGAACCAAAATTGCATACTCTTTCTTCTATCTGACATTTTTTGTCATGGAATTTGATTCATGTGATAGGGGCATGACACCATTACACATGTACATGTATATATAGTGTGTCCTATTATCAAGAATTTGTATGAAATAATTTTCATTCTGAATTATTTTCCAGATGAATAAGTTTTTGGGTATCCCAGTCATCTTAAAAGTATTTTGATTAATCTCTCTTTTGTCATGATGACAATTATGGATGTTTTTAGTGATGCCAATGCTTTTGTAATACTTTGCTTATATATGCAGTAAATGGTTTTAATTCCATAAGAGTCATATCCATGTTTCACTTGGGCACTAAGAAATTAAATTCCATCTTTTTTTTGAGACTGTTTAATAAACTGTAGTTATTCAAATCTGGGGGGAGTTGACCCATTCTTCTGGTGAGGAGAGAAAGACATTTTTATGGAAGATATGGATATAAAGAAAGCATATCCAGATCTAGATATTTAATCTTTTCACTGAAATTGTTAACTTTATCAAAATTATTTTTGCTTGATTATGCAATGAGGAACAGTTACCTTTGGGCTTGATAGAATATTTTATTAAGTGTGCTTTGGAGAATTGTGAGGAGACTGTATTTTGTCAGTTAGTCACCAGTCACAGAAAATACATGTACCTTTATTGCCTGTCTGCTGCAGCAAATTCTGTGATCTGAGCATGCTGGTCTTGTGGGTCTGAAATGGCCCAGTATTTATTTTATATAATTATGCAGATTCTTTTCTCCAGTAAACTGCTCTGTGTGTCAATTTTCTTGTGCCCATCATCAGGCTGTGCAGTTCTATCATTTAGTTTTACTGCTATTATATGTTGCAGTCGGTTGGCTTGCTACTGGAGATAAAATCACCTTATTTACAGGATGATTCAGAGAATTAATCAATATACACAAACATATTGCAGACTCTTTTCTGATAGTGAAACATAAGAGTGTGCTGAAGCATAAATTCAGGTTAAGAATATATTTATTGTGGTATCCCTTTTTTTCCTGTAGAGAATAAATACAAATGCAACCAAGGCACTTTTGCAATACTACCAGGGTGGTAGTATTGTGCTGTTTAATTTCTTAGGCAGATTGGGCTTTACATGCAGATTTAAATTGTTACGAGCGTTGTGAAAAATCCAGTGAGAATTTTTCATCCAAAATTTCATCCTTTATGTGCAGCAAGAGTCCTGATTCGGCTCCTACTGCAATTTAATTATTCATGAATTGCCTAGGCTCTTAGGTTTTTTAACGAGGAATACTTCTTATTAATAAACTTTAAATAAATCAGGTTATTCTAGTGAGTTCATAGTTAACATTTAAATAAAAAGGACTACACAGATACTTGATGATGTGAAGCAAGAAATTAGGCCAAATTGTGTTTCCTTTTTTGAATGTAAAGTCTGGTGAAGAGAAGGAGACTAAAGAGGAAATTAATTTCAGGTCCAGGAAGTTGTGATTCCAAGCGGCCTAGTATAAGATTTCAATTGTGATATCACTCACAGTTCTTTAAACAAGGTGACCTAGTATATATTCCCCTTATTCAGTCATTTGTTATGAAGATACCTCTTGTATTTTTCCTCTCCATTTTGTTCTCTTTGATGGCAAGGCCAGAAGAGAGTTTATATAATCTGCAAGTATTATTGCACTGTTTTCTCTGTCATGCAGCTGAGGTTACACAGATCACTACTTTAGTGTTTGAAGGGATTAGAAGAGAGATTTACAGAAGGTGGTGCATCTCTGTGAAAATGAAAGAGAAGTGAAAACCTATGTTGTGTTTGCAAAGGATGGACTTTTAAATTGCCAAAGCTTTTTTTTTTTTTGGCAGAAAGATAAACACGACCTTTAATTTTCTTCATCTAGAACAGTCCTTTCTAACCTGCTGTGGTTCAGGACACCAGCCTTCAAATTGTGGCTCTGTTTATCAGGATTTGCATTCTAATTCCTTTGGGTACAAAGCCAAGTATTTCTCTGTGTGTCGCCTTCCTGTGGGCTTCTTAATTGATCGGAGGTTTAGCTGGAATGTTCTGACTTGGGAAATGTGCCTCCTTGTGAGGCACTTGCTGTAGCACAATGATGAAGATTTTTCTGAACATTTAAGATGCTTTTTGCGTTAGACGTGGTAAGAAACTTCTTTTTTTCCGGACCATTACCCATAAAACAAAATCAATTCTAGGAAGTGCAAAATTATATTGGCATAAGGGATTTTTAAGCTCTGAAGCGTGACACTGTTTAGAAATACAAGAACCATGCAGGGGACAGAAAATGACCCTTAACTAGCAAATAAAGACCAGAGTCACATCTTCTTGTGCCCAATGAGTTTCTGAAGAATGTATAATTCATTTCAGTAACTTTGTGCTTTCCATTACAGGGGTTTTTATGCAGCATATTATCTTGTTAAAATATCTTTATGCTGTGTCCTAAACGCTACTGTTTAGCAAGGCTTAGAAAAATATATTAAGACTTTTAAATCCTCTGGCTGCAATAAATTTTAACTGCAAATCCAACTCTACAACAGAATTTATAGGGTTCAGCTGACCAAATCTTGGTGCCAACTTTGTAAATATCTTTACCTAAGCTAGTTCCCGTGTGTTCCCTTTATATTCAAAGCAAAAAGAAGGTACTCCTAGTGCACAATTTGTATTATTTTGAAGTAGACATCTGAAAAGATGAGCTATTTCCTCAAAGTGCCAATTTCTTCCCAAACTGACGACAGGGAGAGCCTAGACTGGCTAGCTCTCATATTGACATCTACTTTGCTCAAACATAGTTTGCTGATATGAAGCCCACACCCTGTTCATGCCCCTAAGTTCTTCTGGAGCTTCTTATTCCGGTCCCTCTTCCACTGTTCCTCCTGTATAACTTCTGGTACCCAGATGAATTCAACTTGATTTTGCATTGTTATTTCATTAGAATATGGGGAGACAAAGCATAAAAGATAATACCAATCTTTAAAAAACCCAGAAAAATACCAGTTAACAATCATTCCTTGGCATGAAAGTAAAATCCCATTATGATCTGTAAGAAGAAGAAAGTGCAAATAGGATTTCAGTGGATAAATACAGTAATGGTTACCGTTCTCATGAAAGATCAAAAGAATAACCACATTTCACATTTCAGGGGCAACTTCAGTTGAGGCTGATGTGATGCCTTCACAGAAGAGGGCATCTTTCATCTGCAGAATTAAACTCTTTAGGTCTTCCTCCTGTGAAAAGAGAAAAAAAAAGTATTTTAATGTTGATTTAAATGTTTACCTAGATGTCTTACCTTCACGCCCTCTATCCCAATGACATTGCATGTACTGGGAATCAGTTTTCCCACCACATGGAGTCAGTTTCGATTATTACATTTCTGCCTGTAGCAGATAATCATCTTTTTCCGAATTTCCTATTTCCCTCAGCAATTGCTTTGGGAACACTCCCAAAGATAATCAGGATTATGGTTGGTAGAAGGGCAGAGTAGTATACAGAATTGTAAATGGTGGCATAGAACCTAATAAAAGAAGTTAAATGGAAAAAAAATGCAAAAGGAAGATTAAATAAACTCATTGGAAAAATGTCACAGAATATCAGAATGATTGAGGTGAGAGGGAGCTTCTAGAGGTCTTTTGGTCCAATTACTGCTCAAGCCGGGTGACCTATAGCAGGTGGCAGAGGACCATGTGTACTTGTCTTCTGAGTGTCTCCAAGGATGAAGATTCCTTATCTCTGTGGACAACCTGTCCCAGTGCTTGATCACCTTCACAGTGAAAAAGTGTTTTCTGCTGTTCAGAAAGAAGCTCCTGTGTTTCAGTTTGTGCCCATTGCCTCTGGTTCAATACCCCAATTCAAAGGAAATGAGCTATACAGGAATGTGTTGGAAGAAGAAAAAAATACAAATTAGATTGGAAAACAATGGACAAAATTTGAGGGTATCACCTCTCTACTGCTCAGAAGAGTGGAACAAAAATGGTAAAGCCACAGGGATTGTTGTGAAGTAGTAAGATCACTGAAACTACATAAAATGGGAAAATGAGCAAGTATGAGATAACATCAAACACATTGTTAACTTGCAAAATCTACCCAAAACTGATAGAGGAAAAAAAATTCTCTGAATTTTACCTTTTTCCCCCCCCCATAGTTTCATTATTGACTACATTTGTACTGTCTCTATTTGGACACTTGTTTTTGTTGTAGTTTTGCAGAAAACTTCTACCATTATGCTATTGTGCACATTTCTTCTTCATCTAATTAATCTTTTATCCTGAATAAATCCAGCATTACTTATATTTTCTCTTTGTTTTCTGCTTTCTTTTGCTGATCCCTATTTTATTTTCAATCCAAGCATATTTTTCCACTTCTCTCTGCCTTCCCCATGCTGTACACCCTGTACTCAATCATGTTTGTATTGCAAAAATTACCCATTCTTCACCACTTCTTACCTTCCATCTGTTTTTCCTTGATATGTAAGCCAAGAGATGGGTGCTGCAGGACTGTCTAGCCTTAAATTCATAGTATTATCTGTTACATTAAAGTTTGCTGTCCAGTGTGGATAATAAACTCCTAGATCTCTTTTGTTTTCCTATACAGAGTAATCAGTGATGCAGATTCAGACAATGTATTCCAAGTGAATCACCTGTATGGAGAAGCCAATGTAAATGTTGTCTAAAAAGGAGATTGGTGTCTTTCCTTGTCTACGCATCACATTATACCTACTGTAAAAACAGCAGATTTCCAAACACAGCAGACCTATTCTAAAAATTAAAAAAATGCCATGTGGAAAAGCTATACATTATTTAATAAAGTGTATGATATTAGCATCTATCATAAAATGTAAAATGTGTCATATTAACAATTTTCCTTTTTTTTTTTTTTGTCATTCACGATGAAGCATGTTGTTTTGGCTGTCACAGTGGGTCACTCGCCCAGCCAGCCCCTGAGCTCCGCAACAAAGCCCCAGGGTTCTTCTNCAAACCTGTAAAACCATTATAAACTAGAAATTCACCACCACATTTGGCAGGAATTTCAGAAACTAAAACAGTAATGTGACATTCATTATGACATAATAATTGATCTTAATACACAAGTTGTAGCAGAAATCCTAATATAACAGAAGTGAACATTCCCAATTTAGTAGGTTTCAAAATCATAAATCAAGGTTTAAAGACAAATACTCTCAGAAATAATTTAAACTCATTTGTTAGGCTTACTGCTTTTAATAGATTTGTACCATAGTTTTTAATCCACATCTTCCTATCTATATCACAAACAAATTGATTGCCTTCAATTAAGACACTGTGGAAAAACTGTAAAAAAACCCTGTGTTGTTAGTTAAAGGAAATCATGTATCCTTAAAAGTTCCTCTACGTTGTCATTTTTATAGGAAATTATTTAGATAGTTTAGGGGACTTGGAAATTTTTTAGTTTAGTTTAGTTTAGTTTGACTTCTAATTGGAAGTGTTTATTTTGAAAGGGAGAATGTCAGAGAAGTATTAGTTAAGTTTAGGTTTTTGAGCAATGTTTGTAGGTAGTAAGTGAAGTCCATGGTCTATTTTATGGATTCAGATTAGCCAAGACCCCCAGGATCAGATAAGAACGCATTTGCTCAGTTTTGCCTTTTGTTTTCTTGCACAGTCTGTGCTGAAATAATACATGAGATAGAACATATCTGTTCCAGGTAAAGCTCCTATTGACTCCCTAGACAGGAAAATGATTGTGGAAACTAATGGTCTTCTGAAGCAGAATGACTGTGTTTGTTCTGTGACTTGGCGCCACATGGGAAATGGTCCTGCTTGTTGTTGGTATTTTGTGAGACTAAACTAGTCTTTTTCATTTCAAAGAGATTCTTATTAACTCTATTTCAAAGCTCATGAAGGCATGCTTTATCAAAGGCTTTATCAGTATGGAGGAAGCAGATTTTCTAAGAAACCCTGTTGACTTCTTGAGTCGATTATTCTGTTCAAGCTGCTTGTATGGTTTTCAGAACATGAATGTTACAGGAGAGAGATAATCTTGCTATTTTCTGGCATGCTGAAGGTTTTTATGTTCTTGTCTACATTCTTTTCAGAATTGCGGAGTATTTGAGGCTGTAAGGTGCCTCTGGAGATGGTTTACTTCTCCTCTCCTCTTCAAGGCAGTATCACCTAAAGCTGGTCACCCAGGTCCTTTTGCAGTTAGGTTTGGAATATCTCCAAGGATGAGGACTGCACAGTCTCTGTGGAAAACCTATGCCAGTGTTTGACTTCTCTCACAGTAAAAGGATCACCTCCTTTGATGTGCTGGTGATGCCTCAAACACAGTCCAGGAGGAGGCTGGTGTCCTTGCTACTTGGAACATTGATGGCTCATGGTCAGCTTGTTGTCCACCAGCTCCCCGAGTAGTTTTCTGCAAAACTGCTTTCAGGCCAGCCAGACCAGGCCTGTACTGGTGCAGGAATTAGCAACATCAGTGTTTATGCCCTGGAACAATATGAAGAAAAGTGGACTAAACATTTAATTGTGTGACATTTAGAGGAACAAAATACTCAGAATATTTTGCTGGCTGAAAACAGCAGTAAATCCACTCCCTTAATTTTCTCTAGTCGCCCCAAAATAAGCCCATGTTGCCCCACCTTTCTTTGTATGTTGTGTGCCTGAAATTGAATTATCCAATTTATCAAAATTTTCCTTGTATTAGGGATCCCAAAACTGCACAGAATACTCTGGATGGTGTCTCGGGTGCTGCATACAGAAGAATCACTTCCCCTATTTTGCTGACCTCACTTTCTGGTGCAGCCCAGTAATGCACTTGGCATTCATTGCTCACTTTTCTGCAAAACTGGTCTTCCTCAACAGTTTTTTTACCTGATGATATTCCATCCCAGACACAGGACTTGTATTTGCCCTTGTTGAACTTTCTGAGTTTCCCTGAAAACTGTAGCAAAGGCAGGGTAAATAACATCCAGTGCTTTCCCATCAACTGCATAGCTGATCATCTCATAATAGAAAGCTATTAAGTTGCTCAAACAGTTTGCCCTTTTTGAATCAGTACTGATTAATTTGGTACGCAGTCACCTTGAGTCCATCATATGCCCCACATAAAGAATCCAGGAGGATTTGCTCTATAAACTCCTCACTGACATTACAGCATCTATTCTGTAGTTGTTCAGTTCTTCTTGCTCTTCCTGGGTCTGATGTTTATATTTTACCAGTTACCAGGAACCTCCCAGGCTTGACACAATCTTTCTAAGGCCCTGCAGTGTAGCTTTGCCGTGACACTACAGTTCCCTCAGCACTGTCTTGTTTACTGAAAAAAACCCTTCATCTTAGATGCTGTGCTTTAGCATGTGTAGTTGTGCTTTTCTCTTCCTCCCTGTAAACATACATATCAAGAAAGAAAGAAAGGTACAAGTTAATGTAGAGAAATTCCAAGCCAGTGATAGAAAAATAAAAATCTTCAGGAAAATTTTAGAAGAGAACACAGCTTATATTCCTGAACTGTTTGAAGTCCAGAGGACTTTTGCAATTTACTTCAATGGATCAAAAATTTCACTCACACATATTTATGACTGCAAAATTTGGAACCTAAGCTGTCTTTGAATCGAGTGTAGAAATTTCTTTGAATCTTTTTCTAAAGTTCTGGAGAGAAAAAATAATTGGAACTGAAAACCAGAAGTTTTAACAGTTGGGTTTTTTCCCTGTAAACTCTTGTCTAATTCTGTTAAAAAAAATGGAGTGTGACCTTAATGAAAATTAATTCCAATTTTTTGATTGACAGCAGATCTTTATAATGGGTTAATTTTAATCGATTCATGTGACACTATTCATACAACTTTGGTTAGTACTCAAGCTAGATACAGCTAAGCACACAAAAAGAAACATTTCCTAAATATATACTTCACTAGTCAGATTTACTGAACTGTAAGACATGCATGTATAAATCCTTAGAAAAGGAAAGGATTAGTTTTGATCCACATGAAATAGTAAATTCAGCTGAAAAGACACAAAAATTATGCTAGAGCAACCAGGTTCTTAATGCAGTCTGTTAAATAAAAACTGGAAAAGAACACATCCTACTTCTAATATTTGCAAATTGCTTAGTTGGGGAGAGTTATTTTTGCTGTTGGCAACAGTTTAGTTGGGATGTGTTTTTTTTAAACTTCAGTTCTGCAACACATATTTAGAACCAATGTGTTAACATTTGCTTTGCTTGTTCAAATAATGCTTATTTTACCTGGTATTAAGTCTTATCTGATCAGCTCAGAGAATTTTTCACCTTGTACCTCAATATAAAAACTGATAGTGATGGTGTGACTTGCTTATCAACTTTTCCTTAGGAAGCAACAGGTCTTGTTTTGTTAGCTTGCATGGAGGAACTAGGCAAGGAGAGTGAAACAAAGAGCCATTTATCATGGGCTGGTATGGCATGTGCCATCTTCATGCCATCTCTATCACATGGACTTCCTTCTTGTGGATCTTGAGTATGTCCAATCAGTCAGTCTGAAATTCATGCTGAAGATCCTGCTTGGAAAGGCAAATTTCTTAGCAATGGTGTGTCTTATGGAAGTGCCTCCAGACCTTTTCCAGAGTCTCAAAGAATTCCTCAGAATGGTCTAGCAGTCACATTTCTTTCCCACTGTGAAAAAAAGGTGTGGAAACCACTGAAACATCTGATTTTGCTATGCTCTCATCTGTTCATGTAATTGGATCGTTGCAAGGTGCTGGTATTTGGGTAAGACAGGATTCAGGTACCTAGAAGTAATTTTGCCCATGCCATTTGAAACACTTTGTTGATCTACGCCTGGACTGGAAAGAGGCTGGAAAAGATGATACACTTCAGAGAGATTTGCACCCTTCTTGCTTCTTGGTATGAAACCCAGGATACCTGTGGCAGGTAAAATGGTCTGAACTTCCACCATTGCACATCTAAATCCTATATCCAGTGTGTGGACACCTGAATCACTCTTTAGTCTCAGGAATACCATCTGCATCTGTGCTGAGTAAAGCAGCTTAACTACTTAGATTTTGGTGGTCATAACCACCTCTAAATGAATCCCACACTGGCTGCCTTGACTCCCATTAAAGACACCTCTTCTCAAGTGAGATTCACCTGCACTATTTGATATGTTTGCCTCCAGATCTTTTGTGTCCTTAAAGTTCCTGTTTCTTGCTAGTCATTATTGAGGGATGCCACATATATGTGTGTGGGGTTTGTGTTTTTTTTATTCCACCCCATTTGTGTTTGGTGGCTCAGCAGTGCAGCTTAGCAATGCAGATTGGTTTTGACACAGAAAGTATTGAATCTTGTCAACAAGGTGCATGACACATCAAATTAATTGTCTTCCAAATAATGAGTAAAAGAGAGTCTGTCATAACCTACCTGTATGTTTTGTAGATTAAAAAGTATTCCAATTAGTTTTGGTGATGGTTTGCTATTATTACTTATTACACCTTAATTATGGCTACTTACTTGTATTGCTTTTCCAATTTTCTCATATTTAGCATGTATTATTCTTCCCTGAGTAATATTGATATTATGCAGCATAGTGATTAAATAAATATGAATGTTTCAGTAAATTAGCTCTTCCCTCTAGCTAAAGGGGACTGGAAAAGAAGTAAAAAAGAATAGAAAATGAAAAGTCATTGCTCAAACATCAAACATTAAAGTCTTGTTAAATCTCTGGCTCAGGAGAACTGGATGTAACACACCTGCATTCAAAAATTAAACCCACTGTAATAATGTAGAGGAGTGTGAGGAGCAAATATCCCCACTTCTCTTGTTCTTTATAATCTTAAGTAACTAAACATAACTACATGCTCTAGTTTTATTTATGATTTGTAAGTTTCTTAATGTGCAAATAGTTTCCCATATCTATCTATCTATCTATCTATCTATCTATCTATCTATCTATCTATCTATCTATCTATCTATCTATCTATAACAGCTGCAGGTTTTTTTCAGTGTAGTAATCTTACTCTGATGTAAAAGCTTTTTCTTTCATTAGTAAGGATTTACATTCTCTGTGTAGAAAGCCCAAGAAAGACATTATTTGTCATTAGCTTGATTTTGTGTTAAACCAAGTTGTATTAATCACCTTGCAGATATTCTCAGCATGTCTAAAAGTAATTAAAATAAGTATATACCTTATGCTTAAAGTATTTTGTGAAGTTTATTTACCGATTTTGATTTAGCAACTTTGCCAGTAGTCAAAGGATCAGAACATCAGTAGAAAACTGAAGAAGAAAACACTGTGTGAAGAAACACATCCTACTCCATTAGAAATGGTAAACAAGTAAGAGTGAAGACAGAAAACACAGATTTGATTTCCCTAGCCCATTTCTAAAACCAGTCCTTCCCTGCTTATCTCAGTTCTAGGGACTGATTAACCAACACATTTTTAAATACTCGGACTATTTAAATCAGTTAGCATAGGAAGTTTTTTTGGCATAATTCTGCTTAAGAACTGCGTGTTCATTTTTCATTTAAATTTTGAATGCAAAGCAATATCTTATCTAAACAAAACAAGAAAAAGAGCAGGCTTATCATACAGAATGCCTTAAATCTGCTTTGGGAATGGAAAAGTCTCATGCAGAATTTCATATGGGAGTGGAAAATTATGCAGTGCAACTGTTCTTTAAGAAAGTAAGAAAAACCCCACAACAATTATTTAAAAAGTGTAATCAGGCTTTCTGTTGTAAGCTACAGTGGCAAAAATGTAATGAAGGAGCTCTGATGTTACCTTTTTATTCATTAGATGGAGTTGGAAAAGTCTTCCTGTCCGAAGGCCCTGTTTCACAGGCTGCTTTCCAAGGACTCGCTGACCTTGGCAAGAATGAGATGCAGTATTTCTGTAACTGCAAAAGAATGGGACATCACTTTGTTGGAGTCACACAAACATGGTTTGTTTTACTGTTGACATCTACAGTAACTAAAACACTAAAGATCAAACCTAAAATTCTGATTCTGAAGACTGAAAGGCATACATGCAAAATGCTTTGATGTTTTCTGTGTGAAAATCAGCAGCCATAATTGATTCTGTCAGGAGTGACAAAGTGGTCTTCACAGAGAAACTGGTTGCTGTAATGGCAACACAACTGGAAGCATCAGAGATGAAAACTCCATTTTATTGCACCAGTAAGGGCAGGCTGAACACAGATGGGAAAAGCATGTTCTCTGGCTGTGACTTTTGCTTGATAATGCTACCTGCGAAGAAACCCAAGTGGATGTTTGGACCACGGATAGTAACAGGCATCACTTCTGTGTGTTTCCTCAAATTGCCAGATAACTCTATAGTGCACATACTTTAGATAATAAATAGTTGATTTTGCATGTATAAGTGTTTGGAAATTTGTGTACGGGTGACTGAGGTAAGAAGAAAGAAAGCATCAAATATTACTTGTTACGGTTGTATAACCAGATCTGCCTCCTCTTCCACTGTGTTTTTTATTGTAAGAGGGAAAAACATTTTGTGAATCCATAGAAGCCCTTAGAAGATAAGAACATTTTCCTCAGCCTTGGTTTTTTTCTTTATTTACAAGTGTGTGGTGTCTCTGCCTTGTCTGTCCCATTTCCTCTCACTATGTCTCCCCAGCAATTATGGGCTGCTTCCTTCATGTCCCACAAACGGGCCTTTGAGAAATCTAGTGGCAGCCCATATTCTTTCCTTGCACACAGAAAGTTTAATAGCTGTGTCTTTTTTGCACTGACAAGTTATTGATCAAGAAAATGTCAAAATAGAGAGCAAGATATGACATTTTAGTGCAACAAAATTCAATAATCCTTTTTGTGATATTTTCCTGAGCTGAAGAATACTAATACCAAATGAAGATGGAGGACAGAAACAGAGATGTGTCAGTGGAGCATAACAAATCCACAGGAAATGCTTACTTTTACTGAAATTCATTTGCTGTTTTATATCTGCACTTATTCTAAGCAAAGCTACCTAAGGAATTAAATTGACATAAACAGAACAGATGCTCATTATGAATCAAAAAATTATTCTGAGCTGAGACAGATTTTTTTAAAAAGTCTGAGACTGGCAATCCTGAAAGTGGCAGTAGTAGTATGGTTTTTTAATAAATATTTCTTTTGTAATGGCAGACAAAGTTGAAACACCTTTGAATTCAACTTGTTAGTCCAGTTTGACAAGGAAAGTATGAGACCAGATATCAGCTATCCTGCATTTGGCTGGGAATCTGTGATGTGAAGACAAAAGGAGAACTGCTAATACTACAAAGAACAGACTTTCTCAACATTTGTCCTGCTGCCTTATCTTAAACTAGATGCTTTAAGCATAGATAGTTCAGAGGAACACCCTGGCTGAGTGCTAGATTGTTCTTTGCAGAGCTTGTTCCTTCCTGTGGTAGTGTGGTGGGGAGGTGCCCCAGACTTCTCAGAAGAGCATGGCTACAGAACAGGAGGCAATAGCCGCAAGTTGAAATAGGAGAAACTTTGACCAAATATTAAAAAAAAAAAAAAAAAAAAAAAAAAATCTGTGAGGGTGATTGGGCATTGGCACAGATTATCCAGAGAGGCTGAGAAATCTTCACTGTTGGAGTTGCTCAGAACACAATGAGGCAAGGCCCTGTGCTTGCTGAGCTAATGGGCCCTGATTTGAGCTGGCTTTTCACCAGATGACCTGTGGGATCCTGCCCAGCTTCAGTTGCTCTGTGATTCTGTGGATCCAAGGTAAGCTAAACTCATAAGCTTTTACTTACCTGGTTATCTGCCCTATCTTTTTGTCTTGTTCTTTTTGCTTTTATAGTCTAGTCAAAAGAAGATACCTAAAATTTATACATAACTCTTGGGCTTTTCTCCAGCCTTAAATTCAAGATTCTTGTCTCCATTGTTAGACATCTCCAAGGTATTATCCTGTTTATATCATCATCTCTGTCAAGAATTAATGTGTTCTAGTTCTCTGACCTAATCCACTAGATTTTTCTCACATAAAGTGCAACTGAAGAAACTAAAATCTCCTCTTGTTCAAAGAACCAAGAGCTATTTCTTTTATTTCAGAAAAAGCCTTTGGTCTAATGAACTGAACTCTTCAAAAGAGTTTGCAAGAGGTCAAAAGTTCCAAGCAGGAGTGGAATGGGTTTGGTTTATTGCAATTGAACCAGTCAACATAAAGAAATATCAATAGACACCCACAGAGTCTACTTTTGCCACTGGTAATAACAACACAATAGATTAGGAGTATTTTCTCTATGAATATCACAATATATGTCACTGAGCTGTAGACAACCTTTTCTAAAAATCAGGTAGATCTAGCAGATCAGATCAAAATGTGAGATTCACTGATCAATTCATGTCACATATTAAATCAAAAATACCATAATACGTATTTTGCAGACTGGTAGTACATCTGAGAGGCAGAAGGGAATAAAAGATTTGGGAATTAGAGTTAATAAAGAAGAAAATAAAATTCCCTGTGCAGCAAAATGAGTTCTTGAGGTTGTCTGGCTTCCTGTAAACCAGGAATTCCAGTAAAGAATACAGGCGAGAGGAAAAGCAGCTTGAGTGTGCATGTGTTTCAGACAGACATATTTAGCAACCATGGTTTTTAAGGATAAAACATTAAACTGGATCAAAGGTACAGTGAGTTTTGAGTACTTAAATGACTATTTTTTTTTTTGACACAAGATTTAAATGACTTGTTTCAAAAGCCAGACCAGGGTGGAAAAGTTTGTGAATGGCGGAATCATTAAAAAGAAGAGTGTTTCGTTAAAATGCTGTCTTCCTAAATAAGCTGCTGAAAGAAGGATGGGCAAACCTATTAAGAAATGAGGGAACATATCCAAAGTCATATTTCAAGGGACAACAAATTTCCTCACATGCCTGTTAGTCTTGCTGTGTGTTGCTAACAACTGGGAAGGCACTTAGTGACTCTGAATATATTTTATAGGGAATACTGCTTAAGTAACAGACATTAGAGTAGTTTATCCCAGTGCAAATGAAAATTTGTGAGGTAGCTCTATTTATGAATAAAAACATCCAGAATGATTGTTATAAAATTTCTGTTTGTAATGCAATAAAGATTCCCTATAAATGTCATTTTATATAGGGAAAAAGGTTAGGTTTTGTTTTCTTGAAGATCATTACATCAAAGGTATTTCAAGTGAAAAGAAGCAAGGGAATGTTCAACTATAATCAGTGAGGGGAAAGTAGCTCTAATGTTCAAATGAAAGCTGGAATTTGAGTAGCCTTCTCTGTAACAGCTCAGCATATTGAAAAATTCTGCTAAGTTTCCTGTAATACTACAGGACATAATCAGAAAGATCACATATTTATACCCATATATCTATACACACGTACACACACATATATAGGTCATCATGGCACACTGAGCAAAGTTAAAGAATTTAGTAGGAGAATACAGAATTCTTCCTGTGGTCAAGCCTTGAAAATAATTTTGCTAATTCGTTTTTCCTCCCATTTAAATTATTGTCCATTTTTTACAGACCTGTATGGAATAAGTGACAGTGTCTCTACAGAAGTGATTTATTGTTCATATTTCCTGCTGCTGTTAAACATAATAGTGAAATTTCAAATAGCAGCCTCTAAATCATGTGTAAGTAGAGTGTGACGTAGTAAGCTATTTTT
Organism: Illadopsis cleaveri; assembly: GCA_013399915.1. Taxonomy (NCBI): domain Eukaryota; kingdom Metazoa; phylum Chordata; class Aves; order Passeriformes; family Timaliidae; genus Illadopsis; species Illadopsis cleaveri. Next base: position 400,855 of record VXBB01012528.1, read on the forward strand.
AGTGCTCAGTTCAATATCTACCCTATATACAGACATCCAGGTTCAAAACTTTTCAACCACATTTCATTTCTTTGTAAACGATTGTGAGGGAGGAGAGAGAAGCTGAATAAGATATCACCTACCATTTCATATCTGTCCAGGGTTTTCTTTCCTGAACCTCATGAAGGTACTGCTGCCAGTCTTTTGAAAATTCCTACCTCCCAGATTCCAGGATTTGTCAGGGAATTTGTTGAAACCACTCTAACATGCTGTTTGCAGACCTTTCATAATTAAATGCATCTTATTTATCACTAAAGTGTGATTCTTCCAGCTCTGTGATTTTGTAAGGGGAAAATACATCAGGGCAAATAAACTGGCAGAGCTCGGAAAGGAGGTCAGTATCTGGTTAGAATTGAATTTTAGATGCTTTTCTGTTGAAACTGTTTTGCCCTTTTTCAGATCTGATCACAAGTTCCCAGTACCTAGCAGCTCTCTGAAAAAGCCTGGATTTATAAAGGAGTTTGTCCAGGACACAGTCGGGCTGTTTCATCACTGGGGAGTTCTCTGAGAAGGATAAGTTACCGAAGAAGGCAATGACTCACTGAGAAGCATTTTAGTGATGATCAGTTTCAACTATGTTTTGGAAGACAAACACAGTGTTTGTCAATCTGTTTAAAGAGCTTCCCAGTGAGAAGTTTAATGCGTTTGTGGGAATTGAGTTTCTGTTTCCAAAAGTAAACACTGTAAATCATGGACACAAAGCCACAGAAAATGAGAAATAAATAGTTACATTATACTTCAAATTGTGGGGTTGAACCTTCCACATCACCTACAAAATAATAATTTTATTGAATGGACATATTAATGAAGAAACATAAAGATTGTTTTACCCTAGATTTACAGCTTCTGTCATTGGTACGTATGAACAGTGAAAGTGTCTGTCAAATGTTAATTTTTCTGCTTTCCTCCAGACAAATCCTACTGGCCGTTTCAAAGTATAGTAAGGATAAAGTCTTGAAAAAGGATTTCCAAATTTCTTTGGCTGCCTTAAAATTATGTACTCTGTAGTTTGTATCTTCAGCTGCCACCTCAGGAAAAATCCTTCATAGCACTGGGTCTAAACCTACCTAGAACAAGCTTATTGCACAATAATGTGTAGCTGCTTTGGAAGAAATTATTTCCCTTTGCAATAGGTCCAGTGGTTGATGTGGAGAGGCTGTATGCATCTGGACTGGTGTGTTGGTCTTCCAGAGGAGGATTTCTGTGTCTTTTCTCTGTATTTTCCTGGCTTTTAAATGCTGTCCGTTCTCTTCTAGGTTTCCTCAGAAATCCTCCTCTCTTGTTTGGCTTTTTCCTTTATCTGGGCTAAGACAGATGAGCAAAATGAAGCAAGGAAGATTTTTTTTCCTCTGCGTTTTTCAGGGAAGAGAGGCTGTAGATTATGACAAATCTCTCTTTCTAGAAAGACCAATAAAAAAGGGACCCAAACTCTTCCATTCTTCTGTGCTCAGCTAGCTGGGTGAAACAGGCTCTCTGGGAAGGAAAGAGTGGTAGGTGTAGGAGGTGGGAGAGGGGCAAACCTGCTGTTGAGTGGGTTGGGCTGTTTCACAGCTAGACCCGCAGCTTTTTTCAACAGGAGAACTCTAAATGCATTAGTGAGCCATTTGGTTCAGGGAAAATAAAAGATGTGAAGAAAGGAAAGAGAAAATCCAGCCCCCCTTCTTTCACATTTGAACACACTGGACTTTCATTATAATCCATTAACCTAGTCATAGCCTTTCATTAGAGCCCTTGGGAGACTGGAATATTTTTGGCAATGTGCTGTTATGAAAAATACAAGTGAAAAACTCACATAACTTACCCCTTCCCAGAAACTGGAGCGGTCAAAGAGAAATTTAAATCTTTTCTCATACCATACCATAAAGGGTGTGAAATTGCATGAACCTCAGATGTGTTTCATTCTATATTTGCGTGGTCTTTGTGAAGAATAAAATAATCCCCATAATTTGCCATGATTTGTCTACTGAGTTAGTACTCAGTACAAAAGGCACACACAAAGATTTTTAAATATGTGTAATTAGGAAAAAATACTTATAGGCTTGGAGAAATAATGCAGTTTTAGTTTAGAAAGTAGTTCAAATAATGCACTGTTTGAGCCAGTAAATTCTTCTGATTATCACAGAACTGTTCCTTTAGTTTCATTGAAGGCATCTGCAGGATAAAACAACCTGCTGGTCATTCTAGTTTACCTGGTAGCACATTGTTTTCCAGGTTCAGCCTGAGTCATTGCAATGATGCTTTACAACATTTACCCTAATGTTTTTTAAAGGACTTACAAGATGCCCATTTAATTACCTAAGGTACCATCTTCTTAACTACTGTCACGGTTAACACCAAAGGTGATGATGATTAAGTGTGACAAACAATACCATCCATATTTTACTCAGCAGTTTTTTAAACAGTTTTTTAAATATGAAGTTCTAAAGTCTTCAATCAAAACCTCTAAAAAGTGGAAGATAATCTTCCTTGCATTTTTTGCTAGACTTCCTAATATGTCATCATTATCTCATAGACCCTTTAAGAAATTACATTAAGTATCTCCATTCCCATTTCTGTGCATTAATCTAAGCAAGGATTTTTTTATTTTTTTTTTTTTTTCCCAAAATACTCCCTTCCAGATACTGTTTGAAGGCCATGCATTTGTCTTGGAAAAGGTGCTGCAAATTTGTGGAGAAAGTAAAATTGGAAACACTTTCAATTTTACATGTAATAGGCAAGATTTTATGTCTGCTGAAATAATTCAGATTTCTCTTCTGGAAACTGGATTTTCTAAATTTAATACTGAGAGCTTGCATTGCTTAACATTTAAACTGTGGATGTTCAATGTTTTACCAGCAGATTATGTTTGAGCCGTTGCAAAGGCGCTATAGAAATATAGTAAAAGTTGTCTGAAAGACATTAGAACACTGGTACAACAGTTATGGTTTTAAAATACTATATTCAAAGCTTTCTTTTTGCTAGAAATTGACCTCTTATTAACTAAATTAACCCATTTTGCTTTATGGTTATTGGTTTAAAATGACGCCTTTTATCTGGTTCAACTCTGAAATGTACTTTGGCTGCATTTAGAGAAATCCATGGTGAAAATACGCTGGTAGGAAGCCTCAGACAGAAACATGCCCTATTTTTTCAATTCAGTTTTTTGTTGTAACTGAGACATACTATATAAATGAATTCTCAGTACATATATCTTGTTGCAGCAATATTCTATTATTTCTAATAGCTATTTTTTTATTTTCAGCAGCTCTTTGTGAGTTCAGAATTTTTTAGCATCAGCTGCTGGGTAAGAAAATTTCATTGATTTTCCACAAGGTGGCACGTAAGAATCAGTCTGTATTTTAATTAATGTAATTCAGTTAATGTAGACTTGGTAAATGTCAAAGGCATGTGCATACTCAATGAAGAAGGAATACATTCCTAGTATAGAGTGTAATGTAAATGGTAATTTAAATACAGCACAGCAAATGCTGCTCTATCACTTGCTGAATTATGAAGTTAGCTACTATTGTAGAATAGCTTATCAAAATAAAATCTAACCTAAGCATGTCACAGTTACTTCTAACATGAAATGAGATTAAAAACTGATTCACATGATGAGATCCCTTGGAATTGTGCAGGAATTAACTTAGAATAAATTACTTATTCATGATTTGATATTATTTATTCATGCTTATATTTTATGAAAGACAAGCATCAGTATCAATCTGTTTCCTTAAAGTAGATAAATAATTTTTAAAGTGAGCATTTAGTTGTTAAAAAGTCTTCATACAGTCATTTAATTTGTGAGTTTTGGTGCAGTTTCTGTGCTAGAGAACTTCCTAATCAAACCAAGACGTAGGTCTGATCCAAGTTGCCATTCAAGAAGAAACTCATCAAGATAATGCATATCTAACAGTGTTAAGCTAATGAGTGGTTTCTTCTACTGCTGGAGATCTCCACATACTCTAGATTTCCTAACATTACAGTAAAAAAATAAAATTGGCTGATCTACCACCAAAAAGTTGCTACTATGTTATTTTTTGCATCTCATTTAGATAGTGAGTGGACAATAAATCTGAGAAACTCTGTGCTTGTAAAACATTTTGAGCAAAAGAAACTTTTGGCATCCGAGAACAGTTAATAGCAAACTGTAGGCCCAGAGAAATCCTACCAAGAAAGAAAATAACATTTTTACCAGACTCCAAACACTGTACACAAGGAATCTAATTTTGCAATTACACTGCAGTGGATCTCTGTCTCTTTCTACAAATGTGAAATACAATCTAGCAGTATATAGCAATGTTCTCAAGTCCATACCAAGGACATATTATTGCCATCTGCTATGAAATGTTTCCTGAAATTCCCTGAAAAATCTTTCATTTTTAATTTTATTCCTCAGAATGATTATTTTCCTATGGTTCGTGGAAGGGCAACATCATCAGAGGACATCTATATCATATCTATGCTATTTGTGAGTTAGAGAAATATGTACAAGGGATGAGAAGGAAGAAAAAAACAGCACATGTCTTTGGTGACCAAATTCTAAATTCAGGGTCATTATGATAAGTAACAGGGGCTAATTAGCATTTTATCTGAAATGCTTAGTATTCTTAACCCAGGACAATGTCGATCATAAATTGTTGAACTTGATTCTTGATCTTAGGCTGATCAACCCTAGAACTGATTCTCTCTGAAATTAATCCTTTTTCAACTAAAATTCTCAGAAGGCCACAGAGGTGTCTCTATGCTTGAGGCCTTGAAGGAAACAACTTTCCAAATTTGCTGTTGGAATTTCCCCTATGCCTCTGTACAAAAAAAAATTAACATTCAAAGTTCTCACATTTTAGGAAACAAAATTCCCTGTCGCTTTAGGAAACAATCTTTCCAGGCAGTGTAGAAGAGAAGATAGGAGATGACAGAGGGACAAACAAGCAATTAAGAACTGTAATGAGCTCAGGCATCCTGCACAGTTCTACGTACAATGACAGTGGATAGTCTTGTGCACAGTGCAGCTGCTGATCTGCAGGCATTAGTGATCTGGAGACACTTGCCTCCTTACCCAATAGCATCACATTGACAGCTAAAGGGCAGTTAGTAACACTGGTGGCAGAAGGATTTATTAATTTTATGCTGGTGGTGACTGATGCTTGCCATTTTCTGCAAAAATGGCTCCCTTGAGCTGTGATACAGAATTTGAGCATCAGTTAATTTTTTTTTCTTCAGAAAGAACTGCTGTGTCAACCAGTACCATGTGCACGCTTTCACTTTTGGAGGTGAAGAGTTACTGAATTTGTTTCTGCTGGTGAAAGACTCCATTTGATTTTTATGTTGAGGCACCAGCTCATTCACTAGCTGTCTCAAGATGTTTGGTACTTAAAAAAAGTGAAGTAAGAACTTTCAGGGGTTCAGGTTTTAATCCCTTATTGCCTCAGTTTCCCTGTGCACCACAACCTGAAGCTGGGGCAGCAGATGTGTGAGATACAGCAGGGCATGGACTGGCTGTTTTCAAAGCTCTTTCTCAATGGTATGCCAGAAGCTGCAAATACTTCCTTGGAATATTTTCATGGCAATGACTTTGTACCTTCCTTGAATCAAAGGAAGAGTCACGTTCCTCTTACTATTGCCAAAACAATTCCAAATTTTTGCAGCCCCATAAAGGATTGGCTAGTGTGCAAAGCAGCTAGCTAGCTTCCTGGAAAATTGCAATTATCAGTAATTAAGTAAATAAGCCAACCATAAGATGTTCTTGAGTTGCTGCATGACAGGTTTTGTAACTTTATCAACTGCTTTACAATCTATATGAAGGATTTTCATTCACTCAATGATTATTCCAAAGTAATTTCAACTAGAATTATGCTACTAAATACAAAAGTGTAGAAGTCTAGTTAATGTAATTCCCTGAAAACCTTGTGATATTCTTATGGTAATATCAAAATATTTGAAACAATATTATCCATTTACATGCAGAAAAAGAAATCCAGCATTGAAGTTTAACTGACTATTTATAATTAAATAGAAGTAAAGTGTGCTGAATTAAATTTAGGTGCCAAATACTTAAGTTACTAAAAATGTTTTTGAATTTTCTTTCTTTGTGGAAAAAGAAAAAAAAATCATTCTTAATAGCAATTATTGTTCAGAGGATGTATAATAAGAATGTAAACAAGCTGACTGCTTTGCACTTCATTATTGCTATGAACATGGCCCCAAAGCAAAACAAATGTTGACATATTCCCCCGAGTTTATTCATTAAACAAGCTGACAAGTGTTTGTCTGTTTTGAAGAGACATATCAGCAGACTGAAATGTCACATCCTCGAACATGGTACATATAGATAATGTCAGTGATGTCAGAGAATTTATGTTACTGCTAACCCACCAAAACATTGTTAGAAAAGTGAGGGTTTAGTAAAATCAATTTTGTTTCTTTCTGCCTTTTCAGTGGTGTTAGTCCTATTTGTACCTTTGTAATTGATTTTAAATGTCACTAGGACCATACCTGCAGAAATGCTCCCAAATCAGATTTATCTTTCTTGATATGAAAAAGGCAAAGTTAGAATGCTTGTTCTTAATAAGATAGCCTTCTACTGATATACAGCATAGTTTTAAACAAGCTGTAGATTTCTGTCTTCACATTGCTAGTCTCTTTCCTCTGTGGTCAATCTCAAAGTATCTTCTCATTTCTTTCACATTTCATCAGGCTTCAGCAAGGTGCTTGAATAGGAATTCTGTGACTTTTCCTTTTACTGCGTTTGCTACATTTGTGTTTGATTTTCATTTTCCTCTGTAACACCAAGAGGCTGGAATGGAGGCCACTTTGTGAGGTCAATCCATATCTTCTGTGATTCTCACTGTGTCACCCAGAAAACATTTGCTGGAATTGTACGAAGTCCAAAATTAAATTTGGATTTTAGAAAAACTTTATTGGCTTAAACCACATTTTTGGATTTAAGAATTCATGTCCCTGGTCACTGAGACAAGGAAATTATATTAAAATTGTATAATGCCTTCCATGATATCAGGATCTGAAGCTGGTTTTTCTCTGTCTTTGATATTGATTATATAGTTTCTAGTAGTTCCCAGTCATGCATTTACTGAGTACATTTATTGAGTTTTTAATAAAGTTCAGTGTGTTCGTAATGGCAGAGGCTGTAAAACTGATATATCAAGCCAAACATTTTTTTGGTGGACTGACTATGGGGATTACTAGAGATACATCTTCCTTTTTTTCCCAAACAGTACTATAAATCAAAAACAGAGAAATTCTCCATTACAGTAATTGTACATTTCTGCCTCTTGTTGATATACTGACCTTTATTTTTCTTAGCCTGGTATACATTCACATAATGGTCAGTGGAAGTAACTAGTGACATCATTCTGTACATTTTATCTGGAGGAATATGTGTATATTAGAAAAAGGAGATTCTCAGAATAAGGAGTTTAAATTGTGTCTTCAACATGTCTGTATCTGTGCCGCTATAAACCCTCCTTATAAAAGCTGAGTCCTCTCCTCCTTTGACTTAAGTAATCTTTTTCACTCAAGCTTGGATTGGTATCACTCTCGTCCGGTCAAGTCTACAGACTAGAGGAAAACATCTGAGCTACTACCTCAAACTCCAAGTGTTGTCAAATGAGAATAGCAATGATTTCCTCAGCCAAATATGGCCTATTTCAGAAGGTCATATTAGAAAGAAATAAGGTATGCCATTAAAAAGCTTATTTCTCTCTCTTGTCTATCAGAGGGGTTGTGATGATAACTCACATGTGGAAGTCTAGAGGATAGTCTCGTCCTTTGTGTTAAGAGCCTACAGCTATGCTTTAGCTGTTTAAAAAACGAGAATTGGACAAAGTCTTTGGGAATTGTAGACCTTTGACTTACCTGACAGTTATAATTGAACATCATTTATTTCTGGACCAAAGTGAGATCTCAACACTGCACTGCAAAAGCCTGATAGCAGATGTTCCACCAGAAGTGCTGCAGCTTGCCCTCCTAGACTCTCTCCTGAGGAGAGCTCTCCTGCATATCAGTGCTCTGAGGCTGAACAGCTTCTGTGTGTTTTGTCTTGCCTAAGTGTAGATACTGCATCCGAACCAGGCATTCTTATTGCCAGAGGAGAAACAGCAGGCATTTTCAGGCCATTATTCCTCAGATCTAGTTACGGTTTTTGCCTTAGGATGAGACAAATTCCTCAGAGATGCCCATATCTCTCCTCATAGCATAGTAGTTCAGCTACTCCACACAGCTAAGTTAGTTCTCCATGTGACTTAGCAGTTCAGCTCTGAAGGAAGACCTGCATTCCAGATGTCTCTAGGCAGGTGAGATGAATTCTTCTTATGCAATCCGTGCAACACAGTGAGACAGTTATCTTGACCTTAGTTTCATTGAAAATCTATTTTCTTGAGTGTTTGCCTCATTCTTATACTACATCTTTGCTTTGCCTTGTGGGTCTTAATGGGTCTTATTAGTCTATTTGCTTGCTTTATGAGTCATACTCTCTGAGTCTTGATTCCCTAACATTGCTTCCTCCATGCATTCCTAAGTTCAGACAAACCATAAAAATATCCTTACTCCATTAATGAGATGCTGTCTATGACAATGCAAGCATTTGAAAAGATGTTACAATCCCCATCCTGGACAACACAAGTCAGAATCCTATTCTTCAGCTGAAAGCTTTGAAAATAAATCAATCATAAAAGCATAGGTATGGTTTATTTGTCAGTAATAATTGCTCTACATACGTCAGATATATAACATATTTATTTTAAAGCTTACCAATAACCTCAGTTGTGGCAAATATTCATTAAACATCCCAATGTTGTAGTATTTTTCTTTGATTTAGTGTATTAAAACTAAGCTATTAGCTTTCTGTGTAATCCATTTCAAATGATGATGACTATCTTTCTATAAAGAAAAATAGCCTTGAAAAACACGTTTTAGAAATTCTGTCATGACAAGACAGATTTGTATCAGTACAGGGGTAATTACATTTCTTAAAAGCTTTTCCATTCCAGTATCAATTAGGGACATTGTGGCTTTCTTCCACTATTTCATAACACTTACCCAGAAGATGGTTTGTCTTTTTAATGCTTTCTGCTGTAGAGTTGTGTATTTATGATTACAAACCAGAGTAATTAAATTCTAAGAATTATCTGGACTCCCTTGACTCCTTGAAAGCAAACATGGTAATACATTGAAGCACAGGCACTGTGCCTCATTGTATCTCTCATCCTGATACCTGTAATTTTCAAAGGTTGAATTTGCAAGATGTGAACTTTGTAAAATTCTTTTTTTCCTAAATAAACAAATTACCACCATGCAGATGGATGCATTTCCAGAATGAGCTTCTGTTGTTGTCAACAGAGAAGACTGAATTGCCTGCCATATAAATTACCATGGAAGGGAAATCTTTCATAGTGTGTGAAACACAAATATGTCTGCAAGCACCTCTATGGGTCATAGAATATTGTACTGTAAATCAGCAGTGATTTATCAGAGCAGGAGCATGGTTTCACGTGTGTTGTCTTTTTAGAGCTGAATATTATTTCTTGATTAGTTTTCACCCATATATTTAAGTAGGTTACTGGTCATTGTCTTTTTATGTTATGCCAGTTCAGAATAAATAACTACTACATTTCACTGATAGAACTGTATGCTTCAAACACTCTAGAGTAAGATACATGAAAGTACTTATTTGTTTGTGGGAGTAAATTATCCATGTCTGATTGAAATGCCAAATGTAAAATGGATCACAATTCTGACTGATCTAATTTCTTTAAACACGCTGCTGTTCTTAAAGGTGCAAGTCCTACCTTTTTTACTGTCTGTGTATGTACACTCAGTCTTTGCTGTGAGGCAAGTGTGGTGTTTGGTGACTCAATGTTGATGAGAAGCCTAGTCTGGAGGTCTGGAGCCTTCATGCACTCACTGCTGAGTGAGTTCAAAACCCAAACCCAGGGTGAAATGCACCCTCAGAGTTCAAAACCTGTAATCCCCACTGTGAGCTGAGCTTGGCAGCTGAGTCTACCTGGGTTTGACATGTAAAGCCAGCTACACTATGGTGACCAGAGGCTACTTTACATCACATACCCATGTTTTGGGACCCTTGATACTGCTTTGACTGTGAATTTTCTCAGCTCTCCTGCTAACATGTGTAACTTGTTTCTCAGCCTCCTCAGCACTCACCTGCCACCTCTGAAGCTGTCAAATGCTCATGCTAAAATATGAATACAAATTTGATGTAATTAAGTTCAACTTATAGCAATTGTTTTTCTCTCATGTTTTGCATCTTGTGAAGAAAATCCTTGCTTATCTAAAAACTAGTGTTTATCTGCTGATATCGCTCAGTGTAATGAAAGACAATATTTTTCCCTTCAACACATACACTGTTTAAGAGCATGTCCACAGAGTTTTATTTAAAGTGTTAGCAGGTAGCTGAATCTTAGTGATCACACGGTTACCCGTGGCTGTGAAGCAGATGATGAAAATTAGTATTTACCTGCCTACTCTCAGACTTTCTGAGAGGTTTGCTAGCTTCTCACACCCTACTTTTACTGCTTTTTATGGGGCTGTCTGTGTGGTGGCCAGTCCTCTGGGCAGGGAGAACTGTCTACTGGCAGAGCACATAGCTGAAGGGCACAGGTGGGTGACACAAATGAACGGCACCTTAACAGCTTTCTTTAAACATATACATTAGCAATATTTAAAACTGGATGAGGTGAATAACACTGAGATAAAGTGTGATCAAGTCACCTCTTGACTTTCTTTCGTGACAACCTAAAAAGGGACAAAGTGTCCCTGAAAGCAAAGGCTAGTTCATGCGATGTGTTCTCTAGAATTATGGCAATAAACAAGAGAGTTAAAGAAGTTCAACTATTTATAACAAAACAGAAGATGATTATGGTAACCTTCATTTCTCATTCCTTTAAAAGTTTAGTCATGCAGTTATTGAAAAATTCCTGAAGTCATACCTGACCTGAACAGATTTATTTTGTGTATTCTGTTGTTCATAGTGTTGCATCTATAGAGCAGCATCTTGTGTCCTTCAGCTTTTAAAAGCAGGCAATTGCAAGATGCTTCCCTTAGAGTAAGTGGCAGATTCGTATTTCTTCATAATTTAGCATGATGAGCTCTTTTTATACTCATGCAAAGAAAAAAGTAATTTCATGGATGTTTTGACAGTGCCCATCAGTTTTTTTCAGAAGGCTGAGCAAGCTTTTGATCTTTCCTGAAAATTAATGAACTATTGAACAGAAAAAGAAGCAAGCAAGCAAGAAAAATTCATCCTTATTTTTCCTCTGCAAATAGAGTAATTTCCCACAAAGAAAGCAGGGTTATATGAGGAATCGATACAGCAGATTTATTTCTCTACCAGAAAATTCAAAGTGTAAAACACAGAACTACTACACAGCAAAGAGAGAGCAGGTGAATCTGGAGGAAGGGGGGCTGGGAGCAGCTTTGCTGCTTTGAAGATGATAGTGTGAAGTTACTCTTTTTTCATTAGTAAAACCATAGTCATCTTTTCCATAATCACTCCACTTTTACCATGTGGCCTTAATAACTCATTTGATCATCTAGTAGCTACAAGGCATAGCCTCAGATTTGTACTAGACAAGGTCTCTGCCTTACCTTCAAGTGAAAACATTTCAAAGGTGAAACTACTTGCTCTTTTGCTGAATGCAGTAAAGAGAATTCCTTTTCTTCCATAAAATTTTGGGTGAAGATGAATTTATATGTATATATATAGTGTGTTTCATATTTTCAAAACAAAAACTGACTTACTAGAAAAATTCAGAAAAACTCAGGTGAGCCCTTGTTTTGTGTTCTAATGAAACATCATGAGTTAGCTCATGCAATTGGCTCAGCTGGAACTGGCCAGACTATTTTTTTTTTTCACCAAAGTAATACAAAGCAGGACAGTACTATTTTCACACCTGACAGTATTTCTCTCCTCCATTAAATCAAGTCAGCTGGAGAAGTATTTATTTGTGGCTTAATTGGACTAGTCATGGACTTTCAGTTTTAAATGTGAAGCAGCCTGTTGAGCTGGAACCATTTTGTTCCTTACTGAAGTGAATCAATTTAGCACTTGTATAGGCATTTTGCATTCAAATCTAATTTTTACTTAGGCATTGCCCAATACTGTTCTTTGTCTGTCTTTTACACAGGAGAAAAGCTGACAAGGATTTCAAAAATCCTTATTCCTAGTTGCTAAGGCAAACTCTTCAAATCAGGCCTCCTCCAGAGAGAGGACATTAGAAAACACTTTCAGTCCCTGTAGTCTTTTAGTGCCCTTCTCACCCTGCCCTCTGAAGGGGTAAATTATGCTTATTGTGATTTCTGTAGCTATCTGGGAAAAAAAAAAACATGGCCATCCCAGTTTTTACCTATTCCTCTTCTTTCTACCTGGAGTTTACAGGTGAGGTGGGAGCGAGGAAGGTCACACTGATATATCCAGGGGTCTACAATGGGCACTACAGAGCAGACTGATGTTAACTGACAGAAAATAGGGCCAGAGGAATGACGTCCAGGTACAGTGTCACTTCTAGAGCTTGAGCAGTTCCACATGAGTAGAAGTCTTGGATTTTAACTGGAGTGAAAAATCATTAGATTTCTTACACTGTTGGCACAGTCCCAGCAGTCAAAGGAAATATAAGGAAGGAATATAAGGAAGATGGTGCTTTTTGGGAGATGATAATATTAGACTAGAAAATAGTTGAGAAGAGCTCCAAACACGATGTTTCTGTGTCCAAACTCTACTTATTTTCACCAGCCTTTCTCACTACTATCTCAACATATTCTGTCATTCTGCAACTTTAGGTAATATAGATATTTGATACCTTGTCAGTCAAATCAGTGGGACACTGAAAAGAACATGGAATGAATTTTTTTTTCCTCTTTCAGAGCTAATTGTTATTTGAAACATCTTGGGGTAAATAAAATTATTGACAGTTACAAGACACTTATTGAGGTAATGACATGAGAATCTCCCAAGCCCAAGTGGATGAAAAGCAGAAGAAAAGATCAAAAATAATGGTGTTCAAGGAGAAGTGCTCATAACTTTGGAATAGCTAGTTCAGCCTTAATTTTGCAAGAGACTTTTTTCTCTTTAAGTTGTATACTGAACAGTTTCTACAACTTCTCTTTTCTCCTGTGCATTATTAGTTATATTTATTACTGCACAGCAGGAATATTCTGTACAACAAGAGATGCTCAGGTCAAAAAAAGGACAGGCTCAAGCACTTATCTCCTGTCCAAACCACTTGTATTTATGACAAATATGGGAATTTTGAAAAGAAGTATCCATATGTAGTACAGCCCTGGGAAACAAAATGCTTAATGCATTGCCTTCATACACTAGTCTTGGTGGTATTGGCTTTATTTAATTGTACCCTAAGGCTTGCCCAGAAAAAAAACCTTTTAAAATACATTAGAAATGGCATGTGTACCATCTGTGAGGTACCAGGCATGTTATAGGAAAACGTGGATTTATTATACGAAAAGAAGTAAATCTGCTTTGATAATTTTCAGTGCTGAATTTTTCATGGGAACAACATTTAGTTGCTAACCGTGATTGTACTAAGTAGGTCAGCTAAGTAGACCCTGGGTCTCACAGCAGCATCACTTTCTACCCTGAAGTGCTTAAAAGATTTTAAAAGGCACATAGTAGAAGAAACAGGAAGATGGAAAAAGAGAAGGAAGTTATAACAGGCAACCCAGAGGCAATGGAATTAGCCCATGCCACTTGAAAGGATTAATTTAATTAGGTGGTTAAATTGCTAAACCAAAAACTGTGGAAGATGTGGTGAAGTTATCCTTAATTCAGGGAAGGTGCTTGTTTAGTTGGACTTCCTTTCTTTATTGAGGGATTCCTCTGGGATTCTGATGTATGCCTTTGTTTGCATGAGAGTAGAATTGTAGTGCAGCAGTAACACTGCATTCTCACTACCAATCATTTCCTATTTGGGAATTCTACAGCAGCCTTCTTCTGATAAAGAGCTATTTCTTTAGCATGAAAAAGATTGCAATAACGGTGAAGAAAAGTTGAACAATGAACAATCTCTACCAGTCTTTTGACATGTCACCTTGGAAAACAAGTACGGAACAAAGTAGGTTGTCGCTGTAGCCATTGTCTCTGCCTCGGCCAGCCCTGGCACCACAGCAGGAAAGGGTACAGCTTGGTAGCTAGAACGAACCTCGCCGATCCCTTGGGGTCTGGTTTGCCCGAAGGAGTGAAGCAGCTACAGCAGGAAAAAGGGAGTCAATCTGCTCAGGGTT
>VXBB01012530.1:0-28184 GCA_013399915.1 Illadopsis cleaveri
TTCTTCCTCTTCTTCCCTCCCATTTCCAGCCTGCTGCCAGGTGGGGACACACTGCCCTGGGGTGGTGGCAGGTGTGTCCCTGCATCCTGCTGTGGCTCCTGATATTTCCTGCCAGTGGTTCTGCCATGCTCTGTGCTCAGGATGACTTTGGGACACTGTTCAGTGAGGGGCACCTTCCCAGGCAGCCAGAGCTGGGTGACTTTGTACTGGGGACTGGGGCCACTGGTGCCTGCAGAGTCCATGGGCATGGGGACGCTTCTGGGATCACCCAGGGCACAGAGGACACATGGCCCCCACGACCTGGCAGAGGAGCTGACAAAGGTCTGCCCTGGGCAGATGTCGCCCAGCCAGGGCCAGGGATGGTGGCCGTGCCCTGCTGACCACAGCTGGCAGGGGCACAGGGCTGCTGGTGGGGCTTAGCTGATCCTGTGGGAGGTGGCAGTCCAGGCTGGGGGTCAGACACTGAGGGCACTGAGGAGGAGGAGGAGGGAGAGGGTCAGGGCAGGAAGCTCTGGCAATGTCCCCACAGTGCATTCCTGGGCTGCTGCATTCANGGTGCTGGTGGGGCTTGACTGATCCTGTGGGAGGTGGCAGTCCAGGCTGGGGGTCAGACACTGAGGGCACTGAGGAGGAGGAGGAGGGAGAGGGTCAGGGCAGGAAGCTCTGGCAATGTCCCCACAGTGCATCCCTGGGCTGCTGCATTCAGGATCAGGCCCTACCTGTACTGCAGGAGAGTCTGGGGGAGAGGAAGGGCTGTAGGAGCTGGGCCATGGGGGAGCTCTGGCTGCCACAGCAGTGCCACAGAGCTGACAGGGCCGTGGTCACTCAGGCTCACTGGCTGCTCCGCTCTGTTGACTGGACACAGGTCTGGACGCTGCTCTTGGAACGTCTCCAGGGCTGCAATGTTGGGGATCCCATTGTTCTGTCCCACAGTCAGGAATGCTGCCTCCCCCTGCCCACAACAGCTCTGCCAGCCCTTGGTGGGGAGAGAAAGGGTGAACCACAGAGTTGGAATTACAGAAAATCCTGAGATTTAAGGGGCCCACCAGGGTTATTGGTCCAACCACTGTCCCTGCACAGACACCCCAACAACCTCAACCTGTGCATCCCTGAGAGCGTTGTCCAAACACTCCTGGAGCTCTGGCAGCCTTGGGAATGTGACCATTCCCTGGGGAGTCTGTTCAGTGCCCGACACCCTCTGGGGGAAGAAGCTTTTCCTTATATCCAACCTAAAGTACCTCTGGCACACCTCCAGCTGTTGCCTCAGTTTGAAATGGACCTGAGGATTGATGCTGATATTATATCATTATAAACACAGCAACCTCATGATGAGTGCCTCATTGCAATCACATTTTGTGGCCAGTCAGATAACAAGATCTTTGAAAAAGCACAAACTTTCACCAGGACACATATGTCGGTTTCCCAGTTTTAGCAAAAAAGCCACACACTGGTTCTAAGGGTTTTCAATCAAGGGACCCAGAGACTTTGATTGCCACACTTCTTTTTGGAAATATGAATTCCTGTATCAACAGCTGTGTCTGTTACCCCAGAAGGACAGCAAAGATGAGAACACAGTAAAGGATCAGCATGAGATGGTTTCTAGAGAGAGGAGGGAAGATTAATCAGTCATTCATCCACCTTCCATTTGGGATCTAGATGAGCACTGAGATAGAGATTAAGCTACATAAATTATCCTAAAAATGGAACTGACGTAGAGAAGCCATCAGCACTGTACCTCAGGATAATGCAGTGATTTGGGATTTACAGAGGGATGTCAAAAACAATGAGCAATTTCATGGAACACAGTCAACCATATGTGCCAGGCAGAAGATGAAAACACAGGATGCAAACAGTCTCTTCACACAGGTTCTTTATTTTTCCATGGCACTGTAGCAATGAGGGAAAAAGTGCTAATGCAGCACAAGCTCTCTGCAGGGAGAACCTTTGGTTCTCTCCTCCCTTCACTGGAGTTCAAGGTACATTTTTATCACCAGGCAATCCCAGGTTGTGGCTTCCCCACCCCTGGAAGTGTCCAAGGCCAGGCTGGATGTGCTTTGGAGCAGCCTGGTCTGGTGGAAGGTGTCCCTGCCTGTGGCAGGAGTGGAATGGGATGAGCTTTAGGGCCCTTTCCAACCCAAGCCATTCCATGATTCTGGGACAGGCACCTGCATTTTGGTGGCCCATCTGCCCCAGGTCAGAATTCCCACTTTGCAGCTGGGTATCCTCAGCTTTAGCAAAGATCTCCTTCAACAGCATGGCTTCTCACAGCTCCATGAATTTCTTAGGATTAAATTCCAGCAGCTGAGGCTCGGCCCTGCAGTTTTTGAATCAAGATTTCCCACTGTGGTACAGAATACTCCACAGGTCAGGTTCAGGAGAGGACAAATTCCTGGGCACGTCAAGTGGCCAGGGCTGTGCACATGGGGTTAGATAGTCACTAGCAGTGTCATTGCATAAAATCTGTTATTTTAATACAGATTTCACTAGTTTGTGTCATCATGACACAGCGCTTTTTTTGTAAAGCTGTAATTTTGGTAAGAAATTTCTCAATAAATATTTTCAATTCAGTTTGCTTTAGGGTTTCTGTGTTTTTATCATCACGAGCTCTGTTTTTGTGGGACTGATTTTATGAATATTTTTTCCTTTATCTAACTAGGAAAAATTGAAGACTTTCAAAGAAAATTTAAACCCCATAAAAATATTGCTTATATTGCACATTGACCAACAATTCCAAAATAAATTGAGTCTTTAGCACAATATCCATCACATTCCCCATCCTAGGTAGCATTTTACATTCCCCACTCCAGATTTTCCATATTGATCTCATAGTCCTCAAGATTTCATCCCTCCCTTACTAAAACCTTTTTCTTTCTGAATCCCAAATTCCTATTTGCTCAAATATTTGCTTTTAATCACTGAAAATCCGAAGTCCATTTGCAAGCAAGTGGCTGAAGTATTTTAATGACTTTTATTTGTTTAAATTACCATTAGCGAAGAAATAAGCATGATATTAAATTATCATTAGTGAAGAGATAAGCGTGAAAACAGATAAACTGTTGACTTTGGGGTAACATTTCACCAAGGCAACTGCCCTGCTGGAGGTACTGGTGGGATTGAGCTGGAAAATACAAGGGGATGGTGAATAACTGGGTTTCCTTTGTATCTCCCACAGTAGAGAAGGATATTTTAAAAAAAATTGATAGAATCAGTTCTATTTTTTGGTGGAAAATTAAGGATCACACCCATGCTGTGGTGGTGGTTCTGAATGCCTTGCCCCGACCTCATCAGTGGGTGCTGGTTTGTGTTCAGTGGCACTGATGATTTTATAAAAAAAAATGACAGCATTGTTTACATTGCCCTGCTAAAGAAAATAATCTGATTTAATGGTGCTGCTTTCCCAGTTAAAAAAAAAAAAAAAAAAAAGGAAAAAAAGAAAAAAAAAGAAGAAAAAAAACCCCAACAACTCTTGTGCTATGTGCTGTAATAAGCCTTTTATAAATGTACTCATGTGGTGCTGAGCAGAGCCCGCTGTGCCAACACCGTAAAACCGAGAGGGAGCTTCATCAGCTCTAAGTGTCATCGTATATTCCCTGCAGCAGCATTCCCTGGGATTAATAAAGTTTGTGAGAAATACACAGGCAAAAGATTAAAAATACATGCGTGATACTACCCGTGGTAATAAAAGCTGATGTTGTTTGGACTGCTTGTTTATTGGCTTGCCCTAGATGAGATGTTTTAAGGTGAATATGATTGAAGAGATGAGCTTTCCCTCAAGGCCCTGCTTTTCCCTGCCCAGCAGCTTCCCAGGGATGCTGGTCCAGGGCTGCTTCCCTGAGCCCTCTCGTGGGCTCCTTCCTCCACTGCAACAGCACATCCTGCAAAAGAGGCATTTACTGGTCTCCAAGAAGATGATCTTTATGGAATGTGAGCTGTCTCCTCATCTCCCTGCATAAGGAAACATGTAAAAATAAAGAAAAATTAGTATTTCATTAAAGGCATGAGAAATTTTTAAGGGTTTGACCACAAATACCTTGGTTTTGTTGTGGCATCCAGCAATAACAGTGATTATGGAATCACAACACAGAAAGCTCTTCTGGGAATAGATCTGCAGTGCAGCCTGTCACTGCTTGGCAAAATGCACTCAGGTGCTGATGGAAATGGAAGGGTTATGTATTTGAGGTGATTTCATTGAAAAAATCATAATAAAGTGGATTAAGAGACACCTGAAATGCTTCTTGGCTTGAAACAAAAATATCAGAACATTTCCTGACAGCATCTGGATCCTTTAGGGAAATTAAATGCCAGGTAATATTCTGTTTGGAAGAAAATAAATTAACAGCATATGTAAAATATATCTGACTGCCCATTAGATTATCTTTAATCATCCATGGGATGTTGTGATTTTTGATTCCATTCTTTATTGGAATTGCTACGCTGGATTTTGTGTGCAGTGCTCACAGGAAGACACAAGTCCAGATCATTGAGTCACAGAATGGTTTTGTTGGGAATGGGCCTTAAAGATCATCCAGTTCCACCCCTTGCCATGTGCAGGGCCACCTTCCACTATCCCAGGTAGCTCCAAGCCCTGTCCAACCTGGCCTTGGACATTTCCAAGCATAAAAGATCCTTAGGTAGTTCTAAGGCAGTAGTTAGGAGGTTCTGTTGGTATGTAGATATTTTAGTCCCAGGGAAAACAGTGGGATTTCGTCACCTCTTGTGACCCCCAGGAAGCTATATTCCAAATGAGACAGAACATCCTAAAGTGGGGCTCTGAGCAATCTGGTCTAGTGCAAGGTGTCCCTGCCCGTGGCAGGGGATTGGACTGGATGACCTTTAAAAAGCTCCTGCCAACCCAAACTATTCTATGAAGGCCATAACGAGCCGGGTGCGCACGTTGTTTATTGAATTTATTTTTTCATGGTGACGGGTTAGAATTGTGAGGCTGGTTTGGAAACAGGGACATGAAGAATATTAAAGTACAGACCACCCACAGCAGAGCGTCACGACAGTTGTGAGGTGTAAGGCGCCAAAATGAGCCTGAGAGAGTTGGAAAGCGACACAGAGGATTGGACTGTTATCAAATCAGATTAGAGAGAGGTGTAGAACACAGGAGGGTGGGACAAGGAGAGCTGCAAAACTGGGCATAACTTTTAGGGGCTGTCAACAGCAATAATTCTCATGGACAAAGTGGGCAGAGCATAACTTAAAACCCGTGTCCACAGATTAAGCAAAGGTTGTGACTTTCAGCAGCAATGCACTGGGACAACCAAGTGTCCTGCAGCTGCTGTGAATAAAAATTCAACATTTGTCATATCTCAGTAATTGCAGCCCCTTGGTACCTTCTATTCTGAGTGTTGGAGGTTATAAATATTGTTGATGACTCAGCATTTGCTTTAGACTTTTTGGGCTTTACCAGCCGTGTTTGCACTCCTTATTCCTCTTGTCACTGTTTGTCAGTGTGAGCCTTCACCCAAGTGGAGGAGATTTACAGTGAATTCTGGGGGACATTTGTCTTTAGTTCAGTTTACACCAATTTGTACCTTTCTTTCATAAAGATTTTTAAAATTGATTTACTTCTCATTGGAAGATGCAAAAGAAGAACAAGATGATGGTGTTTTTACCTCTCTTTGGGAAGGGCATGTTCCTTCAAATATTTTCCAGGATGGCTGGGAGGATAGAAAAATCCTGATTTGGGGATGAGCAGTTCTGGCATAAATACCAAGAGACGACACTTCCATCCTTAAAATAAGCCCCCCGACATAAGTGATAATTTAATATACATCATGCCATCTGCTTGCAGAACTGTGCAAGCTGCTCCCAAAGAAGTCAATGGGAAATGCATTTTTCCTATTATTTTAAACATTCTGGGATCAATCTTGATGTCACAAAGGCAGGCAATAGTCACCTTTCCCCAAAGACAAATACAGCTTGTCACTAGAGAGAATAACCACTGCTGCAAACCCACTATTTCTCCTCCTCCTCTTCCCTCTGCCCTTCCCATGCCTTGGGATGAAAACACAGAGTGCTCTGCCAGTTAGAAAAGCAGATGGGGAAAGGAGAAGGTCTCAGAGCTACAAAGCACAGGAGCCCTGGCAGCAGCTTTTCCCTTTATCCACTGTGAGCTTCCATCCTGTAAACTTTTATTGATCTTGACCTGACCTACAGAAACACGTCAGCAGCATTTGAGGTTGGAGGAAGGACTCATTTCACTGTTTTCCCTTTATTCCAGTTTATACAAAGGCTGGGTCAAGCTTGCAGAGGTATTTTTGTGCGTGGGTCTTCTGCTGCTTCACTGCAGGCAGTGGAACTTGGGAAGAAAGCACAGACTCCGCTGAGGAGTTTTTCTGAGGAAATCATTCACAAATGTGTAGAAAAATGGGAGATGGAGGCTGACTCTTCCCCAGAACTTGCTGCTGGCTGCTGGTGAACCTGTAGCTCAGGCATTTGCTCAGACAATCTCTGGATCTTGTGCTATGAAATTATAAATGTTGCCTGTTCATCTCCTTATAGCACATCCACTCCCTCCCTCTTTCTTCAGCTCGAGTGTGCAGTGTAGTCAAATTCCCCTCTTCTCGTGTTAGTGCTGTTCCACTGCTTCCATCATCCTTATTTCTGTCATTCATGCTTTTCCAGCTTCCCAGCATCCTTTTTGAGGGGGGAGAAAGAAGACTCAAGCAGCACAGATTTTTCAAGGTGCAGAGGCACCAAGATCTAGAGACATGCAAAGCAATCCTAATTGGAAGGGATATTTTGACATCTCCACTCAAATCATAGAATCATGGGATTGTGGTATGGTTTGGATTGGAAGGACCCTTAACCCTCATCCAGTCCCAGCCCCTGCCATGGGCAGCGACACCTTCCACTAGCCCTGGTTGCTCCAAGCCCTGTCCAGCCTGGCCTTGGACACTTCCAGGGATCCAGAGGCGGCTACAGCTTCTCTGTTACAATTCCAAGCAACTTTCTCTGCCCAGACACTTGAAATTCAAGTTCCTTTGGTGTTCTTTGATCCATCTGCTATGGCCTGCAGATCAGAAGTTACTCATTTTACACTCTGCTCCTTTCTTGGCCCTCCACACTGCCTGTCAGGCTTCCTAATCCACTCGTGTTTGTAAAAGGATTGATAATTCATTCTTTCTCTTAGAAAGTAGTTCTTCAAACCTCTTAGTCTACCTTTTAATAGAATGCCTGCTCTCTATTTTTTCCTGTGTTTGAACACGAAGTCTTCTTACTTGTAACAGCCTCCTTCGCTCTGATCTTTAATTACAGTAGCTTTCTTCTGGTCTTTTTAAAAGTCTTTTTTGATACACTCCAAGTATTTTCTCTGAGCCTCTAATATGGTGTCTTTAAACAATATCTCTGCTGCTTGCAAACATTTCACCCCATCGTGGCTCGTACTAATTTCCTTTGAACGAGTCACCTCATTTTTTCGTAGGGCTCCTTTTTAAATCCAGCACTGTGCTTGGGGATATTTTTGGCTGCCTTGTTCCTATGACTATACTGGAGCTCAGCATATTATGGCTTCTCCTCCAGAGTCTCTCTTTGATAAGACCATCATGATCCTGGGCCACACAAGGAGTTCTTTCTCCAATGACTAGATCTCCACGGAGTGTTTGTTCACAGGTATCTAAACATTTACCCTCAGTATCCATTATATTTAACCATTGTACATGAACGAAAAGATTTTCTCTTTTTATTGCATCTCATGTACCCACAGTGTCTTTGGGCTCCTCTAGGGCACCTCAGGCAGTGGCACTGCCCTGGCCAAGCCGTTGAGGAGTAGCTCTGTTGTTGTCCTATTCTTGGCTCTTGCCCAAAGAGATCTTCACCACTTCCCACCGTGTCTTTCTCACTTTTCACCGTACCCTTCACTCCAGAACAAACAATCCTTGGCCTGGATTCAATTTCCAGACAAACACCATCCTTTACACTCACACCAAGGCACTTGTACAGCCAAGAGGGATGAGCTGAAGGTCAGGAGAGCATCTTCACAGCTGGGAGCTGGAGTCTGGGCTCTCAGCAAGGAAAGGACATTGCCTGGAGGGTGGGAGATGCTGTTTCTAAAACACTTCATGTAATGACTGAAAATTAGGGTCTGAGCAACTGGTCTAGTGGAAGATGTCCCTGCCCATGGCAGAGGGTTGGAAGGAGATGAGCTTTAATGTCCTTTCCAACCCAAACCATTCAGTGCATCCCTGATATTTATATCACGCATCTTATATAACTTTGTATTCCTTTACATCTATATTTGGTCCTGTTTTATGTGCATTTGCTCATGTTTTAGGGGACTGAATCTTTCCTCAGCCCTACTTTTTGGAGGGGACTGCCACCAAACCCCGGTGGTGTTGTCAATCTGCACGTTCTGGAGCAGCACAAGGCGCTGCTGGGACCCAGTCATTGTCTTCTGCATCCCGTGAGAGTGGAGCTGCTGATTTGGGAATGGAGTTGGAAAACATTCCGATGCCAGGAGCTGTGTGTACTTGCTGCAGAGCTCGTGCAGGTGTGCTAATGAGAGACTCTGCTCATCACAAGCCTGAGACCTTGGAGAATATTAGTAAAAATGCCAATTTGCATGTCTTGGGGTTAATTGAGGAAATCTCCGACGGAAAAATCTTGCTGTCACTTCAGAAGCCAGTTCTGAATACAAATTGTGTGTCTCCGTTGGATATCGTGAAATCTTTTCAACTTCTTTGCAAACCTGTAGGAAAAAGGAAGGCTGTTGGCTCCCAGAAGTTTTCCTGAAAATTTCAGACATTTTTTATCTGTGTTGACATTAGCACGGGACTCCTACACCAAGCATGGAGAATATGTGGGATTCTCCACTAAACAAACAAGAAAGGGGCATGAATATTTTCTCAGATATTCCCCAGGCCACGTGTTTTTCATAGGAAAAGACACATTTCTGCATGCAAAATACCAATTTTTTTCAAGTGGGGCAACACTCTTACTTTATGCCTGTACTCTAATTCAAGTTTCTTGCATATAAAAATAATTACTGGATGTTTTTATCTTTGCTTGAGCTGAGCAGTTGTTTGACAAGATGCAATTGTCTCATTGAGAAACAGGGAAGCAAAGAACAGGTTCATTCTCCTGATTAAGAATCAGTGCAGGTTTTTATTATCCTGGAATCACAATATATTTTCTCATCACCTGGTCTTCCAGGGGGGTTTCTTTCCTTTTACAACTGTTTTATTATATGCTACTATAAGATTACCACCAACAGTGCAAAGCACAACCAGAAATCCCAAATATTTCTCCATTTAATTGCGAATGTTTTGTGATGCTCTGATCATTCCATCAGCCATTGGGGGATTTTATAAATGTCTTGCTCCACATTATGTCTGTATAATTAACTGCTCTTGTTGAAACACCTAATTTTTGGAGGAGTTTATGGAAGAACACAAGGGAGAGTCACGGGTTTGATGCTGATTTTAAATGAATTATTCCTTGGTTTTCAAAGTTTGCTTTTAGTAGTTTTGACATTCAGTCTTTCTTTTTTAAAACCAGCATGTCCTATGGAACACAAAGATAAAAAATTAATTAGAAAAGACAAGAAAAGAGAGCAAAAAGGCCAAATTTTCCCCTCAGCAAAAGTTTCTTAAAACCAAATTCAGTTTCTGAACCTCCAGCAGAACAGGAAAGTTTTACTAAATTCCTTTCACTTCCCTTTTTCCAGTTTCCTCATTTGAGCATTCCGACGGGGCTGTGCGACGCTGCTGATTTCAACGTGTCGCAAGGGGTGTAATTAAAGCAGAATTCTGCCTTGATTATGGCTCTGATATGTGCCCTTCCCAGCAGTTGGAAGATGATGAGCTCTAAAACCAGGGAACCGTGCAAAGCACTGTGGATAATGTTGTGTGCCGCGGTACGGATGAGTGACAGGACACCAGGACATGGCCTCCAGCTGTGCCAGGGGAGGGTCAGGTTGGAGATCAGGAAGAATTTCTTCATGGAGAGGGTGGTCAGGCATGGGAGGGGTTTCTCGGGGAGGTTTGGAGTCCCCATCCCTGGTGGTGTCCAAGGAATGACTGGATGTGGCACTCAGTGCTCTGATCTGGGTGACAAGGTGAGAATCAGTCACGAGTTGGACTTGATGGTCTTGAAGGTCTTTTCCTACCTACATGTGCCCTCATCTGGGGTGGGTTTCTATTTAATGCCATGGAAGAACCTGTGGGGCAGAAAATCTTGGGATGAAACTCCAAGAGGCTGCTGCAGCCATGTCAGAAGTTCATGTCATTGCTCCAGTGTTCTCTTGGGTGAGTCCTGGTTCTCCAAGCCCAAGAGAATTCCCAGAGAAGCTGTGGCTGCCCCATCCCTGGAACTCTCCCAGGCCAGGCTGGATGGAGCTTGGAGCAACCTGAGACAGTGGAAGGTGTTCCTGCCCACGGCAGAGGTAGGATGAGATGTTCTTTAAGTTCCAAGCCACTCTGTGATTCTATAGAACACCGCATCCATGAAGCAGGGACAACCACACAGTGTTTTTCCCCTTGCAAAGGCAAGGGGTGTTGAGAGGATAAATAAAATTAATTAGTGCCTGAAATAGTAAAGATACACACCGCAATGGGGAACTGTACAATGAGGACGGATTTCAAGATCTGTCACAAGCTGCTGAAGGAGAAATAAAAATCTATTTTTTTTCACTAGGTTTAACATGGGAAAAGCAACCCAGGCAGTCACTTTTGAAGAGAAATTAGGAACAAAAGAGAACACATGTGGTAAAATGTTATAATAGTCAGAGCCAGAAGATCCTACTCATTTCCTGTAGGAGGAAAGTCACCAAGAATTGGAAAGGGGAAAGCCCACATGATTAAAGGAAGAACAAGATTGACTTCTCCCTGACTGACAGTCTCTGCATCAGTGCTGTTCTGTTCCAAGACTCCTGTTCCCAAGGTAGTGCAATCCAGCCAAAGATAAAGCTGCGGGAAGGCAGAGAGAACATCAAAGATTCGCTTACTGATGTGAGAAAGAGGCAGAAAATTAAATCTCAGGTGGCAAACAAGGTTTCCACCCTTGCCAAGATTGACCAGTGAGACCAGTTAGATATAAGATATAAAATAGCAAGTGCAAGACTGGAAAAAATGGGGTGTTGTGGGTGTCTTTAACATGTGACACACACAGTTCTGGCAGGGTGTTGAGCTCCATTTCCACCTCTAGTCACAAAGTGGATATGAGTTGGATGAAGCCAACAGCAAAGCTGCTGCATCCTCAAGTTTTATGGTAAAATGAATCCTTTGAAAAAGACATGTTTCCCTATTTACTCTTTATTGTGAAATGACTTTAAAGTTTCAATGTTTTTGTGTGTGTGTGTGTCAAAATCAGCCTATGTAGATGTGTTTACATACTGTCAAATAAAAAGATATGTAAATATTTGTATAAATAGATACTTGCACTCTCACCCATCTACACTTCTATAAACAGCTTTATGTGATGGGACCCACACATAGAATTCATTTCTTTGCCAGACCATAATTTTCTCTGACCAGAGACCTGACAGTAAATTTTCTAGGACCAGAACTAAATTTTCTAGGACCAGGACTAAATTTTCAAAGGAGGCTTGCCATGTCCCAGAGCCATAAAGCCATGAGCAGGAGCTGTCTCAGCACCTTGGTGTGCTGTGTCTCCTGAAATCTGCAGTGCCTCCCTGCACTGGGGCAGGGCTGGGATGGGCAGCACCAGCCTCTGCAGCTTTTCTATGACATCAAAAGAGCACTTATTTTTTCTTTATCTTATATAGGGGCCTTCTCACCTATAGATTTCACAGCCCAAGTACTTGGGACTTTGCTGTCATGAAAAAAAAAAAAATGGGGTTTTCTTTTCCGACTCAGCAAATCAGTGCTGTTACAACACATCCACTAATCAGTAAATTGGTGGGATGGACAAGCAGGTTTGCCCTCGCATTTCTTCCTCTCAGGGAGGGAAACCTTTTAGCTCCTTGTGCTGAAGCTGTTGAGATGGGTCTCTAATGGGCCATATGTTCCTGGAGCTGCTGGGAGAGCCCTGTGACCCAGCCCTTGCTCCACCAATTAATCCCTCACCTCTCTTCTCACTGACAAACTAAGTGGGAATGAACAAAGGCCAGGGAATGGCTCTTTGCTCTGAGGCCAAGTGGTACAACTGAGCTCCCTGTTCCCAAAACAAGGCTGGCCATGTCCACACCATTCACTGGGAATGAGCCCTGGCCCTTGGCTGTGCCTGGGGAATTTTTGGGTCAATGTTAGTTGGCACAGAACAAAACTAGGCCAGGGAATGTGCTGACCATTTATCTGCCCTCACAGCCCAGCACAACAGGCCTCACCTGGGCCTCCCCTTCCAGGCTAAAGGGATGTGCTCTCTCTAATTTAATATTCAAATGCCAAGTAAAGCTGAAAAGCTTCCAGTGAAGAAAGATAATGCACCTACAGCCCATCCTGGGATCAAAGCTCTGCAGACACATGGGGGCTGAAACTCTTCAGAGAAAGGAGGGCATAAATCCCTGGTATTCAGCATCCTGCTAGACAAACCCATTCCCAGAATTAATGAAATAAAACCATCCTCCAGTTCTCTGAACTGTACTGGTCTTGACTCGCTACAGCCTTCCTACAGGGTTGAACCTCTGAAGTGGGACTGATGGGGCAAACCTGGAACATGAGCCATGATAGGTTCACTGCCCAATCCCATAAACTGGATTTAGGAATGGCACATCTAATTTAAGCATTAGGTCCATGAGATTTACCCAGATCCCTTTGAGAGTCTTGTTCACATCTTCCCACTCCCCGCCCTGATGAGAGAATCACACAAATAAAGACATGGCATTGGTGGGGACTGAGGCCTTGTAGAAGTGGCCTTCTCCAGGCCTCTCCTGTTTCCAAAATCGAGTCTCCCTGCAGCAAGGTACCACTTTCATCAGCCTCTTCTGCTGTGCCTGGGGATGTCACGTTGGATGTCAGGAAAGGGTTCCTCCCCCAGAGGGTGTCAGGCACTGAACAGACTCCCCAGGAAATGGTCACATTCCCAAGGCTGCCAGAGCTCCAGGAGTGTTTGGACAACGCTCTCAGGGATGCACAGGGTGGGATTGTTGGGGTGTCTGTGCAGGGACAGGAACGATAACCCTGGTGGGCCCCTTAAATCTCAGGATTTTCTGTAATTCCAACTCTGTGGTTCACCCTTTCTCTCCCCACCAAGGGCTGGCAGAGCTGTTGTGGGCAGGGGGAGGCAGCATTCCTGGCTGTGGGACAGAACAATGGGAGCCCCAACATTGCAGCCCTGGAGACGTTCCAAGAGCAGCGTCCAGACCTGTGTCCAGTCAACAGAGCAGAGCAGCCAGTGAGCCTGAGTGACCACGGCCCTGTCAGCTCTGTGGCACTGCTGTGGCAGCCAGAGCTCCCCCATGGCCCAGCTCCTACAGCCCTTCCTCTCCTCCAAAACCTCCTGCAGTACAGGTGGGGTCTGATCCTGAATGCAGCAGCCCAGGGATGCACTGTGGGGACATTGCCAGAGCTTCCTGCCCTGACCCTCTCCCTCCTCCTCCTCCTCAGTGCCCTCAGTGTCTGACCCCCAGCCTGGACTGCCACCTCCCACAGGATCAGCCAAGCCCCCCCAGCACCCCTGTGCCCCTGCCAGGTGTGGCCCGTGGGCTCAGCAGGGCACGGCCACCACCCCTGGCCCTGCCTGGGCCACATCTGCCCAGGGCAGACCTTTGTCAGCTCCTCTGCCAGGCCCTGGGGGCCATGTGTCCTCTGTGCCCTGGGTGATCCCAGAAGCGTCCCCATGCCCATGGACTCTGCAGGCACCAGTGGCCCCAGTCCCCAGTACAAAGTCACCCAGCTCTGGCTGCCTGGGAAGGTGTCCCTCACTGAACAGTGTCCCAAAGTCATCCTGAGCACAGAGCATGGCAGAACCACTGGCAGGAAATATCAGGAGCCACAGCAGGATGCAGGGACACACCTGCCACCACCCCAGGGCAGTGTGTCCCCACCTGGCAGCAGGCTGGAAATGGGAGGGAAGAAGAGGAAGAACTCTCTGCCCAGATCTGACAGCAAGCTCAAGGGTCCCAGAGGCAGAGTTGGAGCAGAAATGTAGGATTAGGCTATTTGAGAGCTCACATCGTTTGGGGATGGAGCAAGGCTGATTTTGATGTTATAGCTGTAGATGTAGATGTAGACACAGATTTAGGTGTAGACAAAGATGTAGATGCAAATGAAGATGTCCACTGTTCTGCTTTTTCAATTAAAACAATTTCATCCATAACCTGTCTGTGTCTGCATGGAGTGGGGAGTGAGTGGAGAGGGCCCCAGGAAATGGCACCCAAGAGGTGCCAAAGCATCTCTCAGCCCCAAAGCAGAGCCACCAAGCCCCAAAAGGCACCAAGAAGTCCCCAGACCTGAGTGACTGCCAGCAGTGCAGGTGGTCCTTAAGGGGGACCCGCCCAAGGCCCTTCCCATGGGAAGCAGCCAAGGAGCCAAGGACAGATGGGAGTTTTATTTTGAATGTCAAATGTTTTTGTTCACCTCCTGGTTTTTGCAAATTCCCTGTGTTTTTCAAGACTCCTACAATCCTAGACCAGTTGGTGTTGGAAGAGACCTCTAAGATCTTCTAGTTCCAACCCAACCCTCCATGGGTACAGCCTCCTGCAATACCTCTGCATGTGCAGGAGTTCCTTCAAAAATGAAAGTTGGTTTTCTCATACAAAAAGATAACTGATAGTTCTTGGAAAAAGGTCCCAGGATTATCCTTAAAATCGGGAGATATGCAATGAAATCATGGGCGGTAGTGACCTCACCTTTCTGCCTGGGTAGGACACTGTGTATTTCATATCCTAAAGGTACAACAGTAAAATATTCCAAAAAGAAAATAAATGTAATGTATTCATAATTGCTAATGTGATTGAGAATGTACATTTAAGAAATGTAATGGCATAAACCTGAAGAAATCTAATTCTGAAAGGAAGCTGTCTAAATTTAGAGTGATGTAGTAATAATTAATCCATTTAGCATTCCATGCTGGTTTCAGCCCCAGGAATGACTAAACAGAGGACTGCCCCCAGCTTAGGAGGGGCAAGGAAAATGCAAGAGGTTATATATATAAATATATATGGCTGCATTTTCTGCCAAGTCAAAACAGATCATCTCTGATCATCTCCAACAGAGATATTTTTTCCAGGTCAATTTGCACTCTGGCTTAGATGAAAATGCTTTCCAGCAAAGTGAGGGCTAAACTAGACCACTATCCCAGGTTGCTTCAAGCCCTGTCCAGCCTAGACTTGGATACTTCCAGGTATCCAGGGGCAGCCACAGCTTCTCTGGGAAACCTGTGCCAGGGCCTCACCACCCTCACAGGGAAGAATTTCTTCCCAAAATCCCATTCATGGTTTTGGGGGAAGTGTCCCTGCCGGTGCCAGGGGGTTGGAATGAGATGAGCTTTAAGGTCTCTTCCTACCCAAACCATTTTGGGATCCTGGGATTCTATAGAGCATTCCATAAGGGGAAAGTGTGAGGCAGCTGAAAGTGTTCAGCCTCAAGGAGAGAAGATTGAGAGGGGATCCTATCAATGCACACAAATAACTTAAGGGCAGCTCTCAAGAGGATGGGGTCAGGCTCCTTTTGTGGTGCCCAAAAACAGTGCAAGGGGCAATGGACACAAATCAAAGCATTCAGAAGTTCTATCTGAATATGGAGAAAAACTTTTTTACTCTGAGGGTGAGGGAGCACTGGAACAGTCTTCCCAGGGAGGTTGTGGAGTCTTCTGCTCTGGAGATATTCCAAAGCCACCTGAATGAGACCCTGTGTGACCTTCTTCAGTGACCCTGCTCTCCAGGGTGGGGTGGCACTGGGTGATCTCTAGAAACCTCTGTCAATGCCAACCCTTCTGTGATGCCATAAAGAGAGGGTCTGCTCTCAGGCCTTAGTCCTGTGGAAGAAAAAACAAAACTGCAACAACAATGAAAAATAACCAAAACAAAACCAGGCAAGAAGGAAGAGTCATTTGGGACCATGGTACATAAATAGAGACAGAAATAAAATCCATTAGAACTTCTGGCCTTTGAATCATGATAACCATAATATAAGCAATTCAGGAGGAGGTTCTTCTTTAATTCAGTGGATATCAATGCGTTCTTCCCAACTGAACAGCATCAAATCCCAGTCATTTTGCATTCTGTCAAACATTCAGTCTGTTGTTTGACTATTTTTGTTGTTATTATTTATTTTTTCCCCTGATCCTTACGAAAAACCTGGTAACTGTGTTCAAAACCTACTTGAAGTCTGAACCAAAAAGTTAGTGAAATGTTCAAATGTCATACAGATCTCACTGAAACACACACAGCTTCATTCTCCATGAAGCTTGCCGTGAAAAGGAAGCAATTACAGTGTAAGATTGAAGACTAAAGCATCATCTGAGTGTCTTGTCATGGAGAGCAGGGAACGTGGAGACCCCAGAGGCAGAACTGTCACCTGAATTGAAAGCATTCGGTGTCAAGGGACATTACCCTGAGGGACAGGGGACAAGGGAATTTTTCTTTCTGTGTTGGTCAGACATGTAAAGCTGTGGGGCCCTGGTCCAGGTGTGCAGGAGCTGATGAATAACAATCACGCTACACTTGAGCAGTCACTGGGTCTGGGCAAACTCTCCCCATGAAGATATCCACTGGGAAGCCCCAGGACTGGGACCATATCAGACATTGTGACAGGGAGGTCTCCCGGGGGACTGCCATGCTGAGATGAGCATGGTCCTGTTGGCCTCTGAAAATAAAAAGGCTTCAAAATCTAGAATATAATACATAAATACATATATTTATATACACATCCATCTCCCTCTGTTTGTATAAATAAGAATTTTTTTTTTTTTTAAACATTAAACCCTTTCTTCATAGCCAGCCTGGCCTTCAGGTGCTATAAAGTGATGTGCCAGGGCTGTGTGAGCTCTGCTGGCTTCAGATATGAAGCCACAGGGAGAAGGGAGCAGCAATGAATGCGGCTTTGCTGGAATTACGTAATTACTTTCTTCAAGCTAAAAGTATTTCAAGTGTTTGATTGCCAGTGCTACATAACAATCTGGAGTAATTATATAATTAGCAAGAAATTGCAGCTCCCATTAGGTACTTAGAAGAAGTCAGATTTAGGTTTGATTTTTTAAAAAGGTGGGAAGTTGTGCACATGTGGGTTTTTTGCATAACGATATGACCTCGAAGAAGTGAGGGAGCCGATTTTTTTTCCTTTCCATACAGGAACATTTCAGTGTTCATCTAGAAAATAGATAAGTAAGACTTGCTTGAGAAGATTGAGAAATCTAGTGAAATTGGTGATTAAAAAGTTCATTAGGATTAATTGCCTCCAATTGTTACCAGAAAGCTTGCCAGGATAGGTAATATTGGATTTCAATATCCCTCTGAATAGAAAAAGACTTGGATTAGCTCCAGGGACAGTCTTCCTGGGGAGAAGGTTAGTGTTGGAAAGGACCTTGAAGAGCACCTAATTCCAGCTGCCATTGGAGCTGGGAGAAGAAACAAGGTCTGACACCCAGATTGTGATTGTTCCCCTCTGTTGGGAGCTGCCCTCTGACACAACAGTGTTATCTGGTACTTCATATCCAGGGTTGGAGAGAAGGGCTATCACATCCCTGCCATATTGCTGATCCTGTTGTTCAAGTGATCAACATTTCATTCATTAAAGCCACTGGAGCCTTGCCATAAATATCAGCCAAATTTCCTCCCGGAGTGAGCTCCTGACTCTTCCAATGATAAACAATTTTATACAAAAAAACAAACAAACAAACCAAAAAAAAAAAAAAAAAAAAAAACCCAACACGANAACAATTTTAAACAAAAAAAAAAAAAAAAAAAAAAAAAAAAAAAAAAAAAAAAAAATCCAACACGAGAAGTGGGGAAAAAATGCCTATGCATTTTCCTCCCAGATGTTTAAAATGAAGATCCTGCCTAAGTAACCTCTTTTAAAGTCTTGAGCAAGGCCCAGGAGATATAATTGATTTGGATTTTTTAAAAGCCGGTGCCAATTTCATCAGAAAGACACCTTGTGCAGCTCAAATCCACCGGGAGCCAGCATGAAATAATGGAATGGTTAAGTAACTTATTATGGACAGCAAGGAGAATTTGTAGCAGAAACTGTCGGCATGTCATTCCAGTGCCAGGGCAGAGAAATCAGTTCTAAAATTGATTTCATTTGGTGGTGATGCAAAAAAAACCAACGGTGCCAGACAAAGGGAGAGGGGGCAAGTGGAATATTCCTGTTGCAACAGCAAGCTGCTGAATGGGGAGAAAGCAGTGAAACAATGGGAGAGGAGGGAAAATAGCTCGAAGAGCTGCATATGAGACTGAAATTATGCTGCAAACTTTGGAAGCTCTGCTATCACGTGGAAAAGTAATTTAATAGCCAGACAGACAGAGGACTGAGCCTGGGCTAAATGCAAGGTTGAACAAACCTCATTGATTTCCATGGAAGGCAGCAGTGGATGTGGACAGATCCTGCACCGGGGCCACAAAAATAGGGAGCATCTTGACACAGGGATGGGGTGGGGAGCAGCATCCCATGCCATGTGTGTAGCTCCAACCTTTCCCCACCACCAAGCCCCGGCAGTGGGATTGTGTCCGACGTGGGATGGGAGCTGCTGCTGCTCCCTGCACAGATTTTACAGCTGCCTCCCAACAGTCAAAAAACGAGGGGGGAAAGCAATAAATTCTACCAAGGACAAGGAATTTGATGGCGGAGATGGCAAAGCGGGGAATGGCTTTGGGAGATAACCGGTGTCACGCCGTAGCGGATGTAAATCCCCGCAGCCGGCTCTGGCCGTTTACACCGTGAGGATCCAGCCCTTTGTTCCCCGCAGACTCCGGGATTAGGGAAAATGAAAAGGATAAAGAACAGCCCTCCTGAAGCTGCGATTCACCCGCACGTTAATGTATGCGCATAAAGGAGCGGCCACCCGGGCCAGGCTGCGCCGAGAAAAGATGCGAAGGTCATTCAGGAGCAGATGTCACCTTAGCAGAAAACAAAGCAGTAAAATGAACAAGCCTCAATGGACCAAATGCCTTTTCAGGCAGGCTCCAGAATCCGTGTTCCAGTAACAGAAATAAATGTACAGGAGGAAAAAAAATGTGCGTGTTTGTTTCTTTCTCTCGCAGCAATAGAATCACATCCCCGCGTCTGAGCAGGAGCTACTTGAAATAAAGCTAGAACAACACTTATCTCTTATCAGCACTCGGGATTTGCAATAATGAAAAGATTTGCATAACAAATGCTTCTTCTCCTTCTTCGGGTTGGGATGGAAGTATTAATTTCCCCTACTTTTCTACCTTTTTTTAAAAAATATATTCACCTTTGAGCCAAAACACAAGCCTTTCTACTTTATAACCACTGCCTCAACCCTTGTCTGTGCTGACTCTCTCTCCTGCTGCAGTTTGGGGATTGAAGGAAACACATTTTTGCCCTCATTTATATCCTTACAGGCTCCTCATGGCTTCTATGCACTTGCAGAGAAAATAAAGACAAAAGGCCTCATTCATCCCTCGCGTGGCCCCATTTTACACCCGTGCCACTCCGCCTCTTCAGAGCCGGGGAGGTGAGAGAAGGATCCTCCCCGCATAGTCAATTAATTATGAAGACAATCAGGAGGTAAATATATGCATTAGCATCAGTGAGGGCTGGAGGGGGATCTCTGCTGCTGTATCACAGTGTCTCTCCCTGCACATCAGGCTGCTCTGCCCTTTGATCATTTATGCTGCAGCCGGGCCCCCTCCTGCGAGCGCGTGTTGGAGCTCCCGAGCTTTGTGCCTCGGCAATGGGAACTGCTCCATGCTGCTCCCAGGGCTGGGAGTCACAGGGAGGGATGGAGGGATGGATGAATGGATGGATGGATGGATGGATGGAGGGATGGATGTCACCTTGATTTTTCAGCCTTCTGATAGTTTACATTTCTACTGGAGCTTTCTCATGAATTGTAAGAAAAACAAAAAGTGATGTTTGGTAGTAAGTAATACATTCCTTTCCAGGAAGAAAGACAAATTGATGAACTTCTAAGTTGACCACTGAGGTCAGAGAGGTCCCCAATCCCTGATCAAATCCAAAGACTATATAAGTTGAGATCCCAAAATAAACTTACTCTTTCTTTCTTGTCTCACAACCTGACAAGTGAGTGTGGTTCTTTTGTGTCCTCTGGTGACGGATGGATGGATGGATGAATGGATGGATGGATGGATGGGCAGACATCCAGAGGCTTTCCCAGATGGCAGTCAGACTCCTCCTGCCCCAGAGTGGAAAGGAGTAGGCTCAATGGATATTTGACTCAGCCCTTCAGCCAAATGAGGGCTTTCTGGGACCTTCTCAGGCCATGTACCAACAGAGGAATATGGGAGAGTGATCAATACAGAAACATGGGAGAGNGTCTGGGACCTTCCCAGGCCATGTACCAACAGAGAAACGTGGGAGAGTGATCCCCTACAGCCAGGACCTGTCTGAAACTTGATGGGGGTCNTTCTGGGACCTTCTCAGGCCATGTACCAACAGAGGAATATGGGAGAGTGATCAATACAGAAACATGGGAGAGTGATCCCCTATAGCCAGGTCCTGTCTGAAACTTGATGGGGGTCATGCCAGATCCATGAAGTTCCCCACTCAAGCCAAAACTCCTCCTTGAAGATGTCACAGTCACACTGATGCATTTTTTTTTAACCAGGTTCTTGGAAAAAGTCTTCTGCCACTCTTTATCTAACCCTAAAGTGTCATTCTCCAAATAAAGCCTTTTTCTTCCAGTCCTTTTCCTGGGGAACAGCTACATTTGCTCCAGAAGAGCCTTGAACAAGTGCATGCTCTTCTCATGCCACATCATTGTATTTTCTGTTTGGTAGCAAAAAAAAAAAACAACCCAAAACCTTTTTTCTCCCTTTCCCTTTGACTTTATTCCTGCATCAGCAAAAAGTACAAATCAAGTGTCAGCCTAAACTGACAAAGCTGAATTATACCTGTAACCTGCTGCAAAATCATCATTTTACTGACTTTATAACCAAGGCTGGCCAAGCTGACTGCGGGAATTTTGAGCTGTTTTCAACCCCAGGTCACTCAGGAAGAACCTCCATGAGCCTCCTCTGGAAGACTCATTAGAATTTGTAGCATTGATATTGTTTTCCCAAATAATGAGACTGTATTCTGAGATCCCCACAAAATCCAAGATAAAGGCCAGAAGTCAGTGTATCACCCATGTGAACGTTACTGTGGAAAAGCATCTATTTCTCTCCAAGAAAGGAAATTAAAAATATTACCATTCTTTCCAGTTCATTGTGCTGGAACAGTCCATATTAATGATATCCATAGGTCAAAAAGGAAAAGGAGGATGCTTCTTCATTCATGGACATTATGGAGAAAATTTTAACAGGCCTTTTATTTATTTCTTTTTCTTTATTTAGGACATTCATGCATGCCATCTCTCATTTCAGGGCACAGGGCTTTTTAATTAGGACATAGGCTTTGAAACAAATGCATTTTGGAATTGCTGAAGAAATAAAACCAGAGAACATTAAACTAAAATGACAAGGAATTAAAAAGGTATATGATTTTCCTGACCTCACCCCAATTTTGAAATTGTTGGGCCACCACCATCACTTTTTTAACTTAAAATAGAGGTAACTTTATTCTTTCCCTAATAGGATGGTGAATCTCTGCAACATAACAAATAATTATCGGGTTTTGAAATTCCACACTTAGTTAAAGTCTAATTCAGTATCCAGACACTGTTCTGCCATGACAATGTCCATGACTGACTTCCACATTCCTAACTACTAAGGGAAAAAAAAAGTCAGGTATTTCTATCTCGTATGTGGCTGTTTGGTCATACAAGAAATGATGCCTGTCTCTCTCAATTTCTCCTTTTGACAGTGAAGTGCTGAACAAAAAGCAGGAACAAAAAGGATCAGCATTAACAGTTAATGCTGTAGGATTCGGCTTTTGTGTCTCACTTACAGGGGAGGAATTACAATGACAGGTGAATTGATCTGGTTTTCCTGCCCAGGGATGGGTGACAAGTTCAGAGAAGTTATGGATGGTCTAAGGATCTTCTTGCAGAGGTCTTCAGAGTAGAATCACAGAATCATTTGTGTTGGAAAAGCCCTCCAAGATCATCCCAACCGTAAACCCAGCACTGCCACACCCACCTAAACCATGTCCTCAAATGGCACGTCCAAATGACTTTTGAATACTTCCAGGGATGGTTGCAGTTGTGAAGTCTCAATCCTTGGGTGTTTTTAAGACCTAACTGGATGAGCAACCTGGTCTAAACCCGGGGCTGACCCTTCTTGGAAAAGGAGGTTGGACCAAAGACCTCGTAAACGCCCTTCCAGCCCAAATTCTCCTACAATCAAGCAAGACAGCACCTTGCTAATTTTCCTTTTTTAGCTTGAGCCCCTCACATTCAAAACTGTCCCCACCTTTAAACAAGGGACTCTGGTACTGGTTGATGACCTGGGATATCCCATCTCAATCCCTACTTCACACAACTTTCCTACAGGGCTCTCCATGTCTCCCATCTCCATCTGCAGAACGCAGACATTCCTCTGTCTGCAAAAGGCAGCTGCGAGATGAATTTGATAGAGATCAACGGGTCCTCAATTCAGTGGTAATAAGGGCCATAAGACAGACAAAATACAGGGTGGGAAAAAATCTGACAAGATTTTGATATCTGGTCTAGTTGCCTGGATACTCTCTCCTGGCACAGAAAACTCATGCGCCACAGCCACCGTCACATGGTGTGAGCTCAGAAGTTGATTCACTTCAAGGCAGGAGGAATAAACAGAAAATAAAATGTCTTCCACGATTATTTCAGGGCCAGAACATTAGCAGTTATAAATTGCTCGAGATCTTTAGCTTTCACACCTAAGAGTACCTTGGCTGATGCAGAGGAGCAAAATTGTCTTTTTGCCACGAGGCTTGGGCTTGGAGCAGCCTATGGGTGCCTTGTGTCGGGAGCATGATTTTGGAAACTGGAGTGTGTTAGACAGTCAAGATCTGCAGCCTACTTCCATATGGCCACATTAATTTCACGGCAACTCTGTGGAGAGGAAGATGATGCACCTCCCACCATCCTTGTGGGGGAGAAGCAGTGCTCCTGCCAAGCAGTTTGCACAGGACAATAATTCTAAGCACTATCCCCTCTGTGAACAGCCTCAGATGGGGCTGCTGAATCCTCCCATCACTTCTCCAAGCCACTGCCAGGGCAACCCCTTGAAAACCTTAAGAGCCCAGTGAATTCTTTCTTCCTGGGCCACAGCAGAGTGAAACAAGAGAAATAAAGTGAAATAACTTCCCTTTGCTGAGGAAGGGGACAAAGTGTGACTGTGGTTCTTAAAAAGCTTGAGGAGTTTCCAAAACACAACGGTTGGAAGTGTAGAGAATGCAGGGAGATCCTTTCAAGGGCATTATGATACTGAATCACCAGGAAAAGTAAATGCAGATCCAACTTGAAGACCTGTGGTCCTCTCATGGCAAGGAATATGTTCTGCAGCACCACCACCATGGAGGCTCCCTGCCAGCTCTAAGTCAGTGTGAGCCTGCATCATCCAAGGAGAGACACCAGCCTGCTGTATCCCATGAAAATGCCAGGCTGGGATTCACTAAAAGTTAGGAAAGTTTTTCAGGAAGTGGATTATTGGCACAGCATGTTTTCCCCAGCAGTCTGGTGCTGTGGGCACCTATCATGAAGAAATTGCTTCTTCAACATGTATTTTTTTTTCCCTCCTCACATTTTGTTCCATTGGAATTCCTCTATGAAAAGTTTGATTCCCATCAACTTGGGTAAGAATTTGAAGCTTTAGCTTTGAAATTTCAAGTTCTGGATCCACAATGGAAAGGTCCTGACCCAGTCTCTCCCTCTTTGTGGCTGGACAAGAGAGGTGAACAACAGGAATTTGTAACAAAATTGGTTCATTTATTGGATTTATTGGATGGGGCCCTGAGCAACCTGATCTGGTGAGTGACATCCCTGCCTGTGGCAGGAGGGGGAACAAGATGAGCTTTAAGGTCCCTGCCAACACAAACCTTTTGTGATTCTGTGATTACAAAGATTCTTTCAGAAGACTTTATGAACATGGCACTTTGGCTTGGCTCAAAATTCAGGATCACACAAAGATGAGGCAGTTAATCCCAGTAGAGCACCCATAAATACCACACTGTAGGAAAGGTTTCAAACTCCATTTTAATAATTTAAGGACCACACCTCAAGTATCAGCTGCCAATCCATAGGCATGGCACATGCCTGTTCTTGGCTGCTCAGCATGACAATTGCAAATGGCCCATTCTGCTGCTTCCCAACATTAGCCCAGTGACAAATGCACAGAAAAAAAAAAAAAAATTTGCTCTGCAGAACATCTGAAAAGGCATTTTAGGTTCATTTAACAAACTGCCCAGTGCAAAACCTACAGGCAGGAGGTGGCTGCTGAGTGAGAGCTCCTCTGAAACTGCACGGGATTGGCTTCGGCCAAAAAATGTCAGGAGCTGGAGTGAATGCTTCTGTTTGCTCCCTGGAGTGCCCCCATCACTGGGAGACTTGTCAGTTGTAGATGAACAGGGTGGATGGATGGACAGAAAATTCATATCAAAACCCAAGTTTCAGCCTCTGGAGTTAAATTCACATCAATCTTCCTCGGAGCAAATTAAATCTTGTTTAAACTTTGAAAAAAAGCAAAAGGCAACCACTCCTCCAATAAGTTTACTATTTAAACCAGGAGGAGCTTCTCATGTTAAAGACTCTGGGTTATCACTACCAGAGATAGCAATTAATTTTCTGGAAGACTGCATGACAATAAAGCCCAAATCAGTCCTGGCACTTGGTCGTGCTGGACAATGTGCTGGTGTTATTAAAAAGCCAATTACCATCAGCTTGTGTTCCAGATGACAGCAGGAACAACTTGGACAAAGTGGAGTGTTCCAGGGAATCCTGACATCCTTGCACCACTCGTGATGGTTGCAGCTCCCACCTAAGTAATCATTCAGCTGCAAAAGCAACCCTGATTAAAATGTTTACAGAAGCATTTCTGACAAGAAAGGAATTTCATGCTCACCCACTGATAGATGCCTTGCTCCTCTCTCTGAAACATTCAGCAGCAGCATCGCAGGGGTCAGCCTCAATCAGCTAAGATAACTCAGATATTCTTAAATTAAAATCCAAAAGAAAATAGAATGTTTCCTCTTGACCTCCACTTGGCAGATCAAATGAGGACAATAAAATAAATCAAATTTTATGATCAACTTGATTTGGTCTCTCTTGCAGGGGGGAAGGAAGAACTCATATCATGGGTTTTGACAGGAACTGTTACAGAGGTAGGACTATGAATATCATTTTCCATTTCAAAGATCCCTCTTGGAGAGAAAACACTTCCTAAATTCCTTAACATCTGTGAGTATGGGTGGAGAATGCTGTGATGGCTGCATCCACATCCTTTCAGGACAATTTCTGAGAAGGAGGAGAGTATTCTGTCATTTTGTTGGTCTGTATTGGATTGACGTCCCTGTCCTATGACAATCCCACAAGTCCTGGCTGCACAAAGTTGGGACCTGCAGCCTCTGGCTGACACAGAATGTTTCAGGTGGCTTTTCCTCCTGTGCTTGAGTAGCCCTGGGTAGGTCAGTGCTGCTGATGGCCTTGGTTTGTGACCACTGGTGACATTCACGTGGCCAGCACACCTGTCCTTCTGAACAGCATTAACTGAAGTGTTCTGCCAAGCTCTAACTTGAATAATCATGGTCTGTCCTGCAATTCCTCTGAGTGTGGTGCTCTAAAGAAGGGGCTCTTTATCATGAGCATGTGAGATCCAATCCCATGGCTGTTCATGGATACCTTCCTACCAGAATGGGCCACAGGTTTTCTTCCAAAGGAAAAGGCTGTGTGGAGAAGGTAGGGAAAGAGATGGATTTTAGCCCTGAGGTAGTGAATCTTTGTGTCCATGATCGTGGAATCATAGAATCCCAGAACTGGAATATTCCATTTTGGAAGGAACTCACAAGGATCATCAAAGTGTATCTCCTGGTCCTGCAGAGGACAGCCCCAGGAATCCCACCACGTACCTTACATGACATATCACAAATCACCTTCTGAGGCACTTGCTCAGTCCATAAATGCAGGACCAGCTCGAGGTCTGGGAATTGTGAGAGTGTAGGTGCAAGAACAACCTGAAAACCATGGATGACACTTCCCAGGATCACCAGTTGCTCCAGTGACTGCTTTAGGGATGGACTGTCCTGTGGCCTGGGAGAGAGCATTACAGATCCTAATGTCTCAAATTTATTCACAGGGGACTTCAATGCATTTTCTTTGATTAATACTTGTGAGGGGCTTTAAATAAAGGCTCAGCAAGGGTACAAGGTTTGTGGCACTAATCATGGAATCACAGAATAGTTTGGGTAAGAAGGGACCCTAAAGCTCATCCCATTCCATTCTCTGTCATGGGCAGGGGGACCTTCCACTATCCCAGGTTGCTCCAAGCCCCATTCAACCTGGCCTTGATGGCACCAAGGATGGTTAATCTGCCACTTAGCTGTTAATTTTGTCTTGAACTTTGATTTTTTTGCCAGGTTTGAAAACACCAGGTGGGAGATGGGCCAGGTCGGACATATGCAGAGATGGTTCTCTTCCATTGTCTGATATTTCCACTCTTCCTATAAACAGGGAGCTCTTGTTTCTTCCCAAAGAAGATACATCCTACAAGAGGCTGTTACACAGTGCAAAAAATTATTTCTGATGGTCAGGTTTTCTCCCGTAATTGACTGGCAGAGAAAAATAAAACAGCAGCAGCAGCATCAACAGCTCCATGCTGTCTTTCACTTGAACTTTCCCAAAGCACTTTGAAATCCTGAGTGAAATTAGCTTCCCAGCTAAGGCAGGTGGGGAGAATGGGAGGGAAAGTGAAAGGGAAACATTTCCTGAGCTCACCCAACAAATCAAGGCGTGGTTTCATCTCTCTGGACTCACTGTCCCATCCTGTAGCCATCAGGATGGGACCCAGCATGGAAATCTGGGTTGTGTTTTCTTGGGGGCTGGGGAAGACTGAGGAAGGTCCCCCTGATGTGGAAAAGAATCTTGATGCTGAAAGTTTACTCCCTGCTTTTTCCCCAGTGATCAAACTGACCTAACTGGGATTCAGTGCTTTGCTTCCTATTCAAGCCTGTGGAAAGGAATAATTAACATTCATCCCTCCTTCTTGTGTCCTCTGCAACTTTCTTAAAGCAAAGTCCTTCTCCAGAAGCAACACTCGTTTGCAGGATGCCCTAAAAAGCCGCATTTTTTCCCCAAAAGCAGCACGAACAGAGCGAAGACTGCAGCTCTAGAACGCCACATGGCTTTGAAAATCCCAGCTGGGCACAGCCCCACTTTGGTGCCTCGCTCTGGGGGTTCACTGGGGGAGCTGCCATCCCTGACACGGAGCTGGGGCATCAGCTGCTCGCCGCATGCCAGGGCTCGACGTGCCGAAAGTGGAGGAGCACGAGCTGCTGCCGCCCTCTGGGAGAGCCGTCAAAACATCTGTGATATTTGGGACCGTTCCAGGGCCAGGGAATCAGAAGTGGATCCTGGAAATCTGCCTGTTATCCTAATGAGGATGTTTCCGTGTCGTGGCAGAGCGAGGCGGGGAGGCTGACGCCAGGGAAGGGTCGGTCCAAGTGACCTCCCGCTGTCCCAAAGGGTGGCCCGGCACCAGGATCAGTTACTGGTTTGTGTCGTGTGTTATTGCCTGTGTAACTTCAGTTCCCAGGAGTGTTTTCCCATTAGGAAAAGGGGGGAGGGGAAAAAAAAAAAAAAAGAAAAACAAACTAGAAGCTTTGCACGGGCTTTTAAGCAAACAAAATGTGGAACATGTGTGCACACAACATTTCACACCCACGCACAATTTCCCTTCTAACGTTGCAA
This sequence comes from Illadopsis cleaveri, assembly GCA_013399915.1. Classification (NCBI taxonomy): domain Eukaryota; kingdom Metazoa; phylum Chordata; class Aves; order Passeriformes; family Timaliidae; genus Illadopsis; species Illadopsis cleaveri. The sequence continues at coordinate 27,871 of VXBB01012530.1, forward strand.
ATGGCTCATGCACGAGGGCCTGGCATAATGCAAGGCAGGGGAAAGTGGGAAAAACAGGGGGAAAACAGGGAAAAAGACAGAAAAAAATTTCAGTAATCATTTCATTTTAGGGGAAACCACGTAAATTTTCAGCAATGAAAACCAACCCCCGTCCTGTTTTATCTGATGTTTGGTCAAGTTGAAAACACTTTGGCATTCCCTTCCCATGCTCTGCCATGGAGGTACTGTAAAGCAAATAAAAATTGGGAATAATAATAATAATAATAATAATAATAATAATAATAACAACAACACATCTGGGATGTCGAAGTGAT
>VXBB01012530.1:28311-49048 GCA_013399915.1 Illadopsis cleaveri
GGACTTCCAGGCAGGAGCTATAGCCTGGCTCATAGGGCAACAGCCGTAGAAAGATTCTGGACCATGATTTAAAGCTTCTGAAGATTTTATGAATGACAACAGGGAACAAAAGCCCTGCTATTCCCAACATTTTTTTGGAGGGAAAAAAAAAGATAAATGAAAATCACAGTTTCTCTGTGCACATCCAACAGTGGCACTTCGCAAACTTTTCTGAATCCTAAAAATATTCTGCCAGATTGGTGGTTTATTCCCATGGTCTTTTTGTCAGTGAAGGTTTTCCATTGAATGGTACATAGAATTTTGGGAAGATATTAGAAATTAGGAAGAAATTTATCACTATGTGGGTGGTAGAACAGGTTGCCCAGAGAAGCTGTGGCTGCCTCTGGGTCCCTGGAAGTGTCCAAGGCCAGGTTGGACGGGGCTTGGATCAACCTGGGCTAGTGGAAGATGTCCCTGCCCATGGCAGGGGATGGCACTGGATGAGCTTTAAGGTTCCTTCCAAACTATTCTGGGATTTTATGAAAGTTACTTTAAGGTAAAACCACTTGCAGAAAAACATCCCAAATAAAGTCCTGGCCAGGAATCCCACGTGCCTCATCCCTCTGATCTTCATAGAGCCAGTTTTTCCTGATGCTCATTGAGTGTCCGAGTGCTTCCTCTCCACCACGTCAGAAACACAAATGTGAGACACGTGCTCTGCTTCATTAAAAATTATGCTAATGGGAGACATCATTTAAATTGCTAATAGGGTCGGCTGTTTCTAGTAAGACATGACAAACTGTCTGGAAGGAATTTTTGCATTTTTAAAGATCCCCTTTATTCCCAAAGGGAAGCGAGTTGTTTCAGAGGGGAAAATATATATATGTATTTATATACACACACGAGCACGCACACAAACACACACACAGACACAAAGACAAACATTTTTTTTTTCCCCTCAATAAAATGCAAGTGCTGCAAATCAGCTTTTCTTTTGTGGGTGCACGAGGTTGGATCCTGGTGGATTTGGGAAAGGGATGTTTTGGAGCTGCTGCAGCAGGAGCTGCTGGAAGGGTGTCCCTTCACCACTCGACCACCTCCCCACACCCTGCACGCACCAACTCCTGCTGCAGATCAGCAGCTGCTCTTTGCAAGGAATGCTGATTAGCAGCAGGCAGGGGAGGGAAAAGCCACAGGGATGGATAAAAGATGAAGCCAGAAGAGCAACCAGGACTTCTGCTCCCTCCCAGGACCGGCTCGCTTTGGAATAAGTTATTTTTGTGACAGATTGGAGCAAACCCTACAGAAAAGGGGCAGCCTCGTTTTGTCTTCACTGGGCAGGGCAGTGTCTATCCCATTCTTGGGCAGAGTTTTGAGGTGCCTGCATCCCACCAAGAGATATTTGCTCCCCTCAGCAGTGATAGGAGGGAAAACCTGACCCCTGGAAGCGCTCAGGGAGCCCATCTCTGCCTCTGGATTGTGCTGGCAGGAGGGGGACAGATGGCAGCACGGCCACTGGGGATACCCCCTGGAACACCATCAATCTGCCAGAGGGAAAGGGCTTCACACAGGGAGCAAAAGAGGACAGGGAAGCATTGGGAGGTGAAGCCAGGAGATAAAGTCAACTGAGGACCGCTGGCAGGCGCAGGCGGCTGCTGAGGGACAACAGCTGAGCTTCTCCAAGGGATCTGGGCATCTTCCACAAACTTCCCAGCAGCCCTTCAGCTGGGAGCATCTCCACATGGCGTTGCAGTGCTGACATCAGTGGCCTGGCAGAATAACACTGTTTGCATCCTCATAATAATAATTTTTTGGTCAAAACCTGAATCAGCTCTTCCCCCTCACCTGGGATGGGCTCTCCAGCAGCAGCTCATGAATAGCCATGGCTTAAATGCTGCTGTTGGTTATGACTTCATCATTTCAGTGGTTATTAATAAATTTAAGCTTTGACAGGAATGTCCATGAATTAATTTTAGATGACCTTCTGTCACAATTTGACATTGGCCCAACGCCACCTTCTTTCAAAGGCATTTGTGTTGAATGTATCTGGTCCTGTGGGGGTTCCTTTTAATCCTTCAGTTTTATCCATTTGTCCTTACAGCTCCATATTTAAGAGCAGAAACAGCCTCAAAATGTGAGTTTTCCTTGTGCTTCAAGCTCTCCATGCAGGTTTGGAAAATGACCTTAGTTCAGATAACTTCACTTGGTCCTGCTTGGGATTTCTCTGGATTTTTCAGCAGAAATGGGTGCAGAGAGATGTGAATTCAGCACTGCCCCGAGCTGATGGGAACTGGGCAGGGAGCCCAGCTATGGAAGAGCCAGCACAGCCAGAGGAGGTGACTGTCCCCCTTCTACCAAGGCTGCCACATCCCCTGAAGGTGATCTTATCTCAGGAGTACAGGCAAAGTGACCATTGAGCACATGGACAGACACAAAATCGCTTTGTTTCTGCTCCAGACTCAATTCCAACATCAGCTCCTCTCCCTCTCGCAGTCCTGGCACAATATTTGCTATTAACAACATGACAACCTCAAGGCTGAGTTTGTCTGTTATTTTATCTCACTGTTATTTTATTTTATCTCACTGTTATATCTCACCTAAACCCCTGCTTGGCCTTTCCATCTTGGCATTTTCACCGTTTCTTTTGTTGTCCTCTTTTACCATCATAACTCAGCCCTCCAAGGTCCACAGACAAGAGTCCCTATAACCAATATTCACATGTGTCATGGAAAAAATAAACAAAAAAACCCCAGCAAAACAACAAGCCCAAGAAAGGTCAGTGGGCCTGTCCTGCACTTAGCAATGCAGCACACACTGGCTAATTCTGCCTCTGGTGGAATATCATTATGTCTGGCACACGATAGGCAGAAGAACTGCCCAACAACCAGGCAGACACTAAATTAAATTACAAGACTCCAGTTGCAACTTTCTCACTGCACAACTTTAGGAAATGCAGACGAAGCCCATGATGCAATAAATACCCAATAGCACTGGAAGATGGCTTCTCCAGTAACAGTCTGGGATTCCAGGACATTTGTCCTGGTAAAATGAACAGTGCCAGGATCTGTCCCTAATCTGGGTTTGAGAACTATTCCACAGAAACATCCAATCACAGAATGGTTTGGGGTGGAAGAGACCTTTAAGGTCACCTAATCCAACCCCCCTGACACAGGCAAGGACATCTTCAGAGCCCCTTCAGAGCTCAGCAAAACTTATCCCGGGCCAAAACCATTCCAGAGTCATGCTGCTGATGATTTCTGGGCTCGAAAACACTTTAAATTCCTTATTTCTGACAGAATTTACTGTAAGATGAACACTTGTCCTCAAGGAACGTGAAGTCTGAGTCTTGTATCCAATTTGTAAGTAATGGCCTGGGGCAGAAAACAATGGAAACAGATTGGATGAGGTGATCCTGGAATATCAACCTGCTTTCTTGGGCGCCTCTTCCCTCCTGGGCATTATCCCATGGGGCTGAACCAAAAAGATCCCTGAAGAGACTGGAATTTACTCCCCTGAATCCCAGGGTGATGTACTTGCACTGCACCCTCCTCGCTGCCCCAAGGATCTCCAGCTCCACTGATGTTGTCCTCACTTTTCTAGCCCGTGAATGTTTGGACCTTGCAGTCCAGGTTTTCACACGCAGCTCAACATAAACTATGTATATTTTTAGAGATGTTTTCATATTTCTCCTCTGAGAGGAGAATTGATTGATGGTGGTATCCACCATCTAGGTTAAAGAGGTGGTGACCTAAATGACCAATCTCTTGCCTTTGTAAAAACTGTATATATTGGAGTTGGATTGTTGATCAAAGACACACGTAGAAGAACACAGAGATGGAGAATGTAGAATAAAGTATCATTAGCTTCCCCTTCAACTGCTGCTGCCTGCCTCGTTCCTTCTGCGGGTCCAATCCTCCTACATATGGACCCAAGTGTGGCATCCTGCTACACACCATCCCATAGTCCCAGCAGCCCAGGCTGCCCCTGAGCTTCACATTCCCCATAAGCCTCTCCTTTTTGATGGGGACAGGTCCAGCATGACACCTCTCCTCCTTGGCTTCTCTATCCCATGGAGGAGGAAGCTGTCGTGGCACATTCCAGGAGTGGGATGGATCCAGGTTCCACTCATGTAAATGATACGATAATGTTGGTACAGATAATATGATACACACTTGAGTAAACAGGTGAAAGTACTTTACCTGCCATATTTCAAGGGAATTTAGTGAAGAAATGTCATTTTTTTTTAACATGAAGAGGCTGTTTAGGAAGATCTTGTAGCCTGTTTTTTTTCATGAGAGAAGAGTGAAGTGTCAGAACCACCTTCAAGGCTCACAACAGGAGCATTGGGAAGGTGGGATAGCCCTACAAAAAAGGCCTGTAAGATCCTCTGCTGCAGCCAGAGGTGGAATAAAACAACACAGTTGTTCCAGGTGGAGATGGTACTCCAAATTTTATAAGATTGGGATTGAAAGGATTACCGCAACTGCAGATTTATAGATTGTATCAGCACAAATTTATACCAAGAGAAAATCTCAAAGGAGTGGGTCTATACTAGGAAAAAAAAAATCCATTGCAGACCTTTAAGGTTTTTAAGGTCATTAAGAGATGCGAACCTCGACCACTTCTGTTCTCTTCTGGTTTGCTGTATTGATATTTGAGATGTGTCAGATGTTTAAGGCAGGATAAGTGGGAATGGCTTCCCACTGCCAGAGGGCAGGGTTAGATGGGATATTGGGAAGGAATTCTCCCTGTGAGGGTGGGGATACCCTCACAGGTTCCCCAGAGAAGCTGTGACTGCTCCAGCCCTGGAAGTGTCCAAGGCCAGACTGGATGGAGCTTGGAGCCACCTGGGATAGTGGAAGGTGTCCCTGCCCATGGCAGGAATGGGATGAGATGGGCTTTAAGGTCCTTTCCAACTCAAACCTTTCCATGATTCTGTTTTTATAACCACACAGAGCCTGCAGTAACATGGAAAGTGCATTGGAAAATCATAGAAGAGTTTGGGTTGAAAGGGCCCTTTAAAGATCACCAACCCCTCTGCCATGGGCAGGGACACCTTCCACTATCCCAGGTGGCTCCAAGCTCCATCCAGTCTGGCCTTGGACACTTCCAGGGCTGGAGCAGTCACAGCTTCTCTGGGGAACCTGTGCCAGGGTATCCCCACCCTCACAGGGAGAATTCCTTCCCAATATCCCATCTTACCCTGCCCTCTGGCACTGGAAGTGAGTCCAGGCTGCCCAGGAGAGGGTGGCTAACCCTGAGTGTGTGTGGCACGTGGCACCACTCATCCTCAGTGCTGAGCACACCCTCCTGCCCTCTGGTTTTGTTGTATCTCCCGCTAATCCTTCCTCCCGATGCCTCCCCTAATCTCTCCAAGCTTTCTCCCAAGTTGGCTGGCACCCCTTAATCCTATTAAAGAGGTTTCTCTTCTAAAAGTTTGGCTGAGCCACCCTCCAAGCCCTGCCCAGAGCTTCCCCTGGGTTGCTGAGGAAGTCGCCGGCCCTTCGGCAGCTCCGGTTCTTTTGGGAATGATGCATTGGAATACTACCCCTGCAATGAGTCCTAAATCCCTTCTTTAGCTCTTCTTTAGCCCTTGCTCAGCAAAGTCACTCACAGGGTTTGTCCTGAGAGACCTCTGCATCATTGGGGAGGTCAGGGAAGGGTTGGATTCTGCACAGGCATTTTGAGGCTGGTTTAGTGATACTGAGATGGGAAAGAATTGAGGATCGGTCCCAAAACCCATCCTGGCCTGTTAGTACTTTTAGGGTTAGACCCTTTTTTTTGGATTATGCCAACTCCCATTGCACCAGCTTTCCCCCAAAATTGAAGGGGGCCTGACTTCAGCACAGTCACATGATGGAGGGGAAAATGGGATGAGTTCTCATTTGAAAAGCAACCTCCAAATCTCACCTTTTCCTGCCTGATATGGGATGAGTGATGAGAAAGAAAGCCAGGATACCTGGGCCCACATCTGGTTTAACCCCAAATTTGGGCATGTCACACACTGGGCTCACTCTCACATTCACTGTGTGAACGGGCAGTTGGGGATATTTTATTTACATTTCAAGTAACTCACAGGCACATGTGTGGGCACAAATCTCACCTAGGTGAGGCTGGTTTGGAGACATGAAGTTTAGCTCCTCATCACCAGCCACTTCTCTTTCATACACCTGATGATGAATAATTCTCAGACCCACAAAATTTCATTAAAAATAAAAAAAAATCCCTCTGTTTGGAGACAATAGCATTGAAGCGTCATGGCCCTTGCAAATTTCCTCCCCAAAAGCCACTGATTCCTCCCCAGCTCTGTGTGCAACAGAAATGAAACATTAACTGCTTGAATTTCCCTATTTCAGCCAACAATTAATTTCCAGAAATAAACCCCGAAATACTCACCAAATTTTCCTCCCACATTGTCTAATTTTCTGCTGACATCGCTTCATTTTTTGGATTAATGATACTGAAAATAGTCAAACTTCTAATCACATAATCCAAACAAGATTGGTTTCAGCTCCTCTTGCTATAGATTTACCTTCTGGTCTCTCACTAGCACCTGAATTATAACAAGTTTGTGTGCTTTAAAAGTTTCCTTTGATGTTTATTTGGCCTCACGATGGTGTTTTCTTGTTACCTGAACCCTTCTTTGTGTAAATAAATTGACCAGTGTTTGGGAACTGCTTCCAGAATTTCTTCCTAAAGCACCAGCAGGAGCATTTTCCAGGACAGCATAAACCAGAGCAAATTTGGCTGAACATTCCTGATGCAATTACAGCCAATCCCACCCTGGCCAAGGCCATGCTATTCCCAGGCATCCTAATCCATAACCCACCACCAGCCCTCTCCCACCGCTGGAAAACCAAAGCAAGGGTGGAAATCTTCTCCTTCAAGTGTGACCATCACCTGCAAAGCTCCTCCAGGTGCCTCCAGGAGCCTTCCATGTGATGTGAGCTGTCCCTCCGTGCAGAGCCAGGCAGCTTAAAAATAGGCTGAATATATTAAGTGGTCAAATCAGGTTATAAATATTAAACTGGCTCTGCTGCCTGCTGGCACATTGAGCTCAGCTGAGCCAGCCCAGCGTGGCAGGGGGGGTTTCATTTGCAGGTCTGTGCTCTACGGGGCCACAGCTCAGCTGTGGGATGGCAGGATCCCAGCAGAATTCTGAGGTGATCACAGCCCTCCCAGAGCTGACTCCTGAATTTCTGCTCCTGTTTGTGGCATTCATCAGGCTTCAGAAGGAAGGAGAGAGCAGGAGCGCTCCATCCACTAATGAGCTTCCTCCCTCTCTAATTTCCTCGCTGCTTTATTCTCCTGTCCCACCAAAATCCAGCAAAGCCGAGTCTAAAAGCATTTGAACTGTAAAAAAGTGCCTTTTGCCATGAAATGTGGCCCCATTAGCAGGACTGAAGATGAGGACCTGGAGACAAAAGGTCCAAATGCATCTCCCCATCCAGAGCAACCTGGAATAGTGGAAATTGTTCCTGCCCATGGCAGAGGATTGGAATGAGATGATATTCAAGGTCCTTTCCAACCCAAACCATTCTGATTCTAGGCTGTGACCCAGCACTGATGGTAGAACAAACTCCTTCATGTCAACAGCACAGCACATATTTTACAGAGTTCAAATGCACATTGCAAATGCCTTCCAGACGTGCTACAAGTGACCATGCATAGATCCTGATCATGGATCACAGAGCAGGGCCAGAGCATCCAGCATTCTGCAAGATCAAACCTAAGGAACATTGTGCTTCTGCTCAGGAAAAAATCAACATGTGATTGAGTTAATTCTAACTCAGCTTGTGTCACAAGCAGCTCCTTGCCTGCATACAGGAAGAAAAGAAGTTAAGAGTCTCTTTCGCTTCAGGAACCAGCACTGGTGATTGAATTCTGACAGCCCAATTGGCATATGGTCACAGACCATGGAAGAGGAAGAAAGAGAAGGTATTTTGATTTCATAGAATCACAGAATCACAGAATGGTTTGGGTGTGAAGGGATCTTACAGACCATCCTGTTCCATCCCTTGCCATGGGCTGGGACAGCTTCCACTAGCCCAGGTTGCTCCAAGCCCTGTNTCATCCCCTGCCATGGGCCGGGACACCTTCCACTATCCCAGGTTGCTCCAAGCCCTGTCCAGCCTGGCCTTGGACACTTCCAGGGATCCAGGGGCAGCCACAGCTTCTCTGGGCACCCTGTGCCAGGGCCTCCCCACCCTCATCATAAAGGAATGTCTTCTTTCACTCTAGTCTGAATCTCCTCTCTTTTAGTTTAGGTTTGCATCATTACCCCCATTTTAGCCAACACTTTTGTTTCTTTTTCCCAGCTCCATCTAGTTCCCACTGGCAGAAGTACCACAAGGCACAGGACATGGCTGTGGGAAGAAGAAGCCATGGCTGCCCCATCCCTGGAGGTGTCCAAGTCCAGGTTAGACAGGGCTCAGAGCAATCTGGGATAGTGGAATTTGTCCCTGCCCATGGCACAAGGTAGAACGAGATCATCTTGACATCCCTTCCAACCCAAACCATTCCATCATTCCATGTCTGTAAGAGCAGCCCCAGCAAATTCATCTTCCATATGTGCCCAAATCCTTCAGAGAAAGCAAAGCACAAGGATAAAGTTAATCATGTGCTGCCCTGAAGGAGGAATCATTTTGTGTTTCCAAAAGGATTTTCTGGAATATTGGGGTGACGCTGGAGAATGAGTCAAAAAAATCTATGTTTGAAGACTGTGAGGGATTTACAGAGTACTGAGCCTTGATGCCAAGAGAAGGGTGATCCCCCTGTACAGCAAGCCAGCCCAGCTGGCACCAGTGCTGAGAGAAAATGTGGGATGCTGTGGAATAAAACCTGGCTGGGGACTTGCAAGATGTTTCTGCATTAAAAGGAGGGCTGCATAATGGTAGAATTAAGTGCTGGTATTCAAAGTTTGGCTGTAAATTGGTTAAACAAACGGATCTGCTCTGTTGGGCTGTCTGTGATCGTGAAATCACGAGCAACAAACAACTGGTGGAGGAACAAACCTGTCGGGAAAATTGATGCACTTCACACCAAGGCTGAGCATTCCCAAGCTCCTTCTTGCACCGCAAGAATTGATTAGCAGGGAAGAGGTCATTGCCAGCCCTGTAAATCTCAGATTAGACTGTTCAATCCAGCTAAATTATGTCTGTATAACCCTCTTTAGGCACTCTGGAACAAGTCATGGCTCTGGGCTAGATCCTGGTGTTCCTTTTCAGGTGCTTTAAGGAATCCATGTGTTACAATTCCCCATTAGCCTTGGCTATACAAGACTTGTCTGATGCATTGGAGATGGTTGTGTACAGATCTTCAGATTTATTCCTACAAGGGCAGCACGCCCCACATGAAGCAAATCCCTCTGCCAAAAAGGTGAGTCTTGAGCAGTGTCCTGAGCTCTGTCTTGAGGTTTCACACTCCATCCCCCTGGTTTGGCAGCAGTTTTTGTGTGCTGGATTCAGCACTCTGGCCCTGGCACAGTGATGGAAGCAGAGGAAGGATCATTTCTGCCTCACATGGTGGCATCTTGCCCCTAAAATTGTCCCTGGGGTAATCAGGCTAAGGGGGTGAGGAGAGAAGCAGAGCACACAGTTTGGGGTCTCCAAGCCATATCAAAATATGGTTTTGTCAAAAATGGGGAAATGCTCCCCTGCAACTTGATTTTTCTCCTCTGGTTAACTGAGCTAAGATGACATTGAAGTAGGAAGTGGAATAAATACACACAAGAAGTCTTTTCACAAAGTTATTTAATTCACCAGAAGGGACACTTAACCATACAGCAGCTCCTTATTTACATCAAACTGCTCTTTATGCATCCTGTAAACATCAGAAGCAATTTCTAATAAATTACAATCCAGGGAGCAGCAAATCAACAATATCACTGAGTTGTTTAAACGAATTCATTACAAAATATATTGCCTTTTTCCCTGTGACTTCATTCAGACTGCACTTGAAAGCATTATTCTCCTGAATTTTCTGTTCAGGATATACATGTGCAAAAATATCTCCAAGCAAGAAGAGATTGTATTTTAAACTTCATTGCCCTTGACCTCAGGTCCTTTTGAGTCTATTATGTTCCAGCCTCTCTGGCAACACCATCACTGGTGACATCTAACAACAAACAGCCCCAACAGCAGGTCCCAGCTAATTCAAATTGAGATCACAGACTCAGCCATGTAGGAGTCTGAAAAAGAAATCCCTAAAATTTCTATAACCTCTGGGCTTCCCTTTACCAGAAAGGATGTTCTACACAAAGTAATAGGAAAATGTAATATTGTTTGCCAGTTTAATTGGATGTGCTCCTGTTATGAAAGGGATTGGCTCTTGCTGACCATGTATAAAACACAGGATGAGAGCAGATCCTGGTTGTTCAAAGTGACAAAAAAACCAGCAGTGATATGAGGTGATGTGACAGCAATGGGGACATTTTTCCAAGTGCAGGCGGGGGGGAATTGAACAGGCTCTTTGGGGTGGACATCACTTGGTGGAGGACAACCCCATCAGGCCCAAACCTCTGCCTGTTTAAAATGAGGTCCAAGGCGACCCCAACAGCACAATTCCTGATTTTTGAGGTTAGCAGTGGTGGAGCCCTGCATCCCACTGCCCCTGGCAATGCAAAAATCCACTGTGGAAGCAACATGGATTTCAGGGATAGGAGGGAGAGCAGGACAAGACGCTGTAGGGGACTGTTCTCACTCATCCCTCACAGGCCTCACCACTATTTTATCATGAAACCAAGAGCTGGAAGAGCAGAAAAGGGAACCTGGGCAGAGATGACAAAGCAGCAGCAGGTTCATCTGTGGCAGAAAAGCCTTGTTCCAGCATTCCCACAAAGCTCTTGTAGGCTGCGACTCTCTGGGTGGAGTGGTTCAAGTAGCTGCTGTCTGCCTCGCTTTCTCTGCCTTCACTTACAGAAAGCCACAAGAAATATTTCATCCTCTTTGTTGAGACAGTTTCCTTGCACTTAGAGAGGCGGAACAAGTGCATTTATGCTCTCACTCCAGGACTTGCTGATGGCCGTGAGAGGCAGCTGGGGACCAGGATTGGGCTTGTTACAGCTTCAGAAATTCGGTGCCTGAGTGCCTTTGCTCTGGGTGAGAACGAGGAGAGCTCTGTGCTGCCTGCCTCAGCTCCCCTCCCGAGCCACCATGGGAACAGGAGAAGGTTTCCCACCATGGGGAGGTGGTCTCCAGTGAATTCCCAGGGTCACAGAATCACAAACTGTCCTGACTTCGGAGGAACACACCAGGATCATCCAGTCCAGCTCGTGGCTCTGTCCAGGACACCCCAACAATCCCACCCTGAGCATCCCTGGGAGCATCATCCAAAAACTCCTGGAGCTCTGGAAGCCTTGGGGCTGTGCCCATTCCTTGGGGACCTGCCCCAGGGCTCAGCCCCCCCCTGGGGAAAAAACCCTCCCCTGAAATCCAACCTAAACCTTCCCTGACACAGCTCCAGCCGTTCCCTGGGCCCTGTCCCTGCTCACAGGGAACAGAAACTGGAGCTGTCCCTCAGGAGGAGCTGCAGCCCCCAGTGAGGCCTGACCTCAGCACCCTCTTCTCCAGGCTGAACAAACCAAATGACCTCAGCTGCTCCTCACAAGGCTTCCCCTCAAGGTCCTTCACCATCTCTTTAGCCTGTTTTGGATGCTCTCTGAGAGCTTTAGGTCATTCTTATTTTGCACTGGCCAGAACTGCTCACAGTATTCAGAATTCTGCCTCAGTGCAGAGCAGAGCAGGACAATTCCCCTCCCTCTCCCTGCTGGTGATGCTGAGCCTGATGCTCCCTGGACAGGAATGTCCCTCCCGGCTGCCAGGATACTGCTGACCCAGATCCAACTTGCCATGAATCACGGAATGGTTGGAGTGGGAAGGAGCCTTAAACCTCATCCTGTTCCAACCCCCTGCCATGGGCAGGGACACCTTCCACTATCCCGGGTTGCTCCAAGCCCCATCCAGTCTGGCCTTGGACACTTCCAGGGACTGATAAATTGCAGGAATAAATAAACCAGTTCCAGATTCTCTTTCCTTGGCCATGAGGCTTCATCTTTGAGGTGAGGGAGCTGTCACTATGGGGTACATGTGCAGTCTCTGCCTTCCCTTGGTGCCTCCAAATTGCTGCTGATTCAGAACCACCTTAGAACAGATTTTGGCACTGGGCAACAACATTCCTGAAGTTTAGAGGGGTGAATCCCACCTCACCATGAGCAGGGAGACCTGGGTGTTGTGTAAGCCTTGTTCTTTCACTCTATCAAGGAGCTGAAGCACATTTTGCAATTTTTTAATAAATTAGGCCACGAAGAATTGTCTAAGAAGGGTTTTCTGTGCTGTCTGGTGGGATGCTGTCAGCAGCAAGCCTTGCCCATCCTCCATGGACCTGGTATCAAACCCAGTCCAGTAGAACCCTTCTTGGTTTCTTCATCCATAAAATGCCTTCTCTAACTTCGAAAAGGAGAAAATCCCTGCACTTTGGTGCATCTCTCTGCAGCCGGCCATCCCAAGATGGAAGATGTTTCATTAGCTATAATTATTTCCTTGGCCATGGTAGACTGGTGCTCTACTTATCTCTCTGTAAGTATTAGCATGTCTCCTGAATTTTGGAAAAGGTGCCATTGTTTTTTCTGCCAATCCCAACAAATGGAGGTCACAGCTGAAGGGCTCAGCCAGGGATACCCCATAAATGGACAATGGTTTATCCCTTTTGGGAAAGGACATTTTCTCCACAGAGCTGGAATTTGCAGTTTGGGTGATGACAGGAAAAATGCACCTCTGGGAACTGGGCTGTAATGGGAAAAGTCTTAACAAATAAAAGCAGATTCTAATTGTGCCCGAAACACCACCTATAAACACCTAATTCAGCTGAAGAAAATGCTGAGAGCAGGAATGGGGATAGAACTGACTGGCATCTTCTGCACATGGAAATGGGAGAACTTCTGGAAATGGATAAGATTGGGCAACCTGAGTGAGTCCATTTTTGGAAACCAAACCCATTAACCTTTGTCTTGGCACAGGGTAGGATTGTTGGGGTGTCTGTGCAGGGCCAGGAGTTGAACTCGATGATTCCCGTGGGTCCCTTCCCACTCAGGATAGCCCATGATTCTGTGATTCTCTAATAATTACTTCGAATTCCTGTGTTTTGTTAATGAACTGGGTATGATGAGCTCAGGAGAAGACCAGATGAGGCTCAGACCGTGAAGAAGGAGTTCAGCTCTTGGTGGACTCCCCGGGCCACCCTCATCCAGGTGCTTCTCCTCACACCTTAATTCTGCATATGCAAAATAGAGCTAATTCCCTGTAATTTACTCAGCGTGGGAGCCTTAATTAACATTTTTAGGAGAAACCCCGGGCAGACTTGGGCTGGGGAAGTGGTTGTTGCCATATCAGAGCAGGCATCATTCCAGGCCTGGGCCAGCAGCGGGAGCTGGCTGGGATCCAACCTCCCTCTGCTCCGAGCTCCCCGGGTTTGTTAACATCCCAATCAATACCACCACGACACTAAATCCAGCTTCAACTTTCCAGCTGCAGCGCGGGCCATGGGGTTTTTTTTTTTGTTTTCTTTCCCAGCTCACACCCTAAATCCTATTTTTCCAGCTCCTTTGAGCCCCGCTGGCAGATATTAAGGTGTTATTATCGTTCCCCGTTGCTGTGGGGGAACGGGGGGAATGCTAACGAGGGAGACACGTCCTCTCCCCTCCATCAGTTCATCTCACGCCACCTCTCCCACCGCTGTGAGCTTTTAAAAATAACAAATTGCAGGTTATCCTTCCTTTCTTTGGGAGGGTGACCTTTAGGGTTCGCAATGCACTTTGCCAAGGGGTAAAGAGAAATTTGTTTTCCAGGAGAAAAAGGAGAGGAAAGCTGTGATTCTCACAGGCGTTAGGGATTGGACCTTAAGGAGGGGGGGAAAAAGAGTATTTTCAGGAGCTTGATAAATTTAAGCGCTGCTGGAATGCGGATTCGTCAGGAGCGGGTCGGTTCTGGCTGGCGTGGGAACCAGAGGGATGAAGGATGGGGTCGAAGCAAATATGAGCCTATTAATAATCAATAACTGCTTGCAGGGCAGAGATGATTCAGGCCAGGTTGGTGTCTAATTGCCATTATTGTTATTCTGGTTTAAACCCCGTTCCTCTCCGCTGCTGCCACCAGTGATCTGAGGCGCTGTATTTTTAATTTGTTCCCAGGCACGGCACAATCCATCACATGCCTGGATCCAAATGCCAGCGCCGGAGCAGCGGCAGAGAAACATTTTTGTTATTTAAGTTACTGTATGCTAAGTTTATGTTGATTGCTCTGAGTATCATCTCCCAAAGTTAACTAGCGTTAAAGTGTTGATAATGTCCCACTTTCGCAATCAGATTTGCATAGTGCACAACGGAGTTTAGCAGGAGGAAAAAAATTAGCTTAAGTGCTGTTTTTCATCAGCCCTGTCAGTCTCACACTGTTTGCTTCATCTGGGTGCACGGGGCGTTTGGTGACAAATGGTTATGACATTTTCCATCTCAGCATTACGTCATTACAGAATCACTGCCGTCCTCTGGCTCGCGGCTGCGTCCTGGCCTGGCAGGGAGGGAGAGGGGAGGTGGTGAAAACGGGGGCAGAAAGGCAAGAATTGGGATTTTTAGAGTATTTTGTTATTTGCCATTTTTATTCCCTCTGGGAAAAAAAGAAAAAAAAAAAAAATTCAACCTCTGTCCCTTCCCCCCTGCTCGAGGCAGCATCCAGGAATATTCCCGTGGGCAAAAGGAAAAGCATCTTATTCCCGTTGAAGCCAGCAGCAAATCCCTGGATGTGTAGGACCCGGATACAAACAGGGGTGACCTCTCTTTGTTCGGGGTGCAGATCCAGGACCACTCTTCCCAGAGGCCTTCCCTCCCTCCCCGCATCAGTGCAACCTGGCTGACATCCCCCCGCCTCCCTATTCAGCCCTGGATAAACGATGGAGAATCAGGCTGGAGATCTTCCCCGCGACACTGTTTTATAAAATATAATTCAAACATTTCCTCAGTGTTAACAGCTCTGAAATAAAATCCCCAGAACGCGGGAATATGTGATATCCATAGCAATTTAGGTTTGGTTTTGTGTTAAACTTCCCCCCCCCACCCCTATCCCTTACTTTTCTTCTTGGTTTTATACCTGAATTTAGGAGCAATTTATTCAATTTATTCCTACCCTGGATCAGGCAGAAGTTTTCACCTGCATTTTGAGGGGCGTTACGGTGGCAATTCCTCATTTTGGGACTCTGGTTTCTGTTTCACCCCCTTGCTTTAGGGGTAAACATAGTGCTCTTAAAGCCCAGCATTATCCTGGGATGTGTTTTTAGGCAGAGCCCCCCGCTCCATACATTAAGCAATTCATCCTTATTGCCATTAGGAATTCATATGTTATTTTATGGAAGGGGAAAGGAGGATGGATGTGCAGAGCACAGCACAGCTTATATTTTACAGATATTCCTTTTTGCTGTGCGAGTTGCTGATTTACCCTTGGAAACCTGCTGGAGGAAGGTTTGAGGGAAGCTTTATGGGGGGAAAAAGGAGGGATTTTTAATGTAATTCAGGCTTCTCCCTGCTCCCGTGCAGCTCTCGCTGGCTGGGTGTGCAGAGCCGAATAGGGAACGGCTGCCTTTGCATTAATAATAGTCCAATAAAACCAGACAATATTCCTGCTTAAACGCACTGAGTTATGTAGATCCTAATTCTAGCACATCAGCAAGGAAAGAAAAGCAGATATTTCGTCCTCGCCACAACAAATTCCGTGATACAAATGCGAGCCGACATATGGTAAAAATTGCCTGCAGCCCTGCTGATTTACAGAACTGTTTTCACTCACAGATAATTCATTAAAAATCATTTCATACTGGCTGTATATACATAAAAAATATTTACTTGTGTAAATATCAGTCAGGAAGGTATTGCTTTTTTTTCTTTTTTTTTTTTTTCTTTTACCCTTTCCCTCCTTTTTTATTTTTTTTTGACAGCTGATGGGGATGGAAAAAAAAAAAAATCCAGAGATGTATGATGGACATAGGGGAAAGCAAAGGTATTCCTGGCATCCATCCGTTCATCCTGGATATAGGTCAGGCCTGGGGGTGGGCTGGGACAGCTTTAAATCCGCTACCTGAGCCATCTGCTCCTCCATGCCAGTGGAATCTGCGTTGGGGAAACACACACTAGGCAGACGTGGATGTTGTGGGATACGGCACAAAAGGGGACTGGGAAAGGGCTTTTACCTGATTCTGGGGCTCTCTGCTGACCTGTGGAACAATAGGGGAATGCACACCCTGGGAGGAAAAACGGGAGCAATGGGATTTCAAGGCCACTGCTGCTGTGGCAGAGCAGCTTGGAAAATAAAGAGCAAATCCCAGCAAGGCAAGGGGAGTTTTGGGGGTTTAGTCGGTTTTGCAAATTGTCCTAAAATGATGGAGGCACCAAACACGAGGGGGACAAATGGCACAATGGGGTTTGTGGCTCCCAAAGAGAACATTCCAGGTATAACTGAGACAAACCCTGAAATCTCCCTCCCAGCCCCATATTTTACCCTCTAAAATACGTGTTACACTACTCAAAATGCTGAACAAGGCTCCAGCCCGACACTGCATTGTCCCTCTTTTCCCTGTGCTTACTCCAGTAGAATTTGCCTAAATACGATGCGTTTTAAACCTAAAGCTTGAAGATCTTTAGATGATATTTTTTTCCCCTCGAGGAAAATACAGAAACAAATCATGGACTACAAGAGATTTGGGATATTTTGTTTGCTGGGGGTTTTTTTTGTATCTACAGCCAGTAGGTGAAACGATATTATTTGAAGTGTGGAAGGGAATAAATACTTGGAAGAGGGATCTGGTCCGTCGGCTTTCATCCTCCATAAAACCCAGTAGTAAACAAAGCAATAATATTTGGGGGCTTGGAGAGGGCAGCTCTGAGGGGAGCTGGGATGTTGATTAAGATGGAATGGCTGCATGGGGAAAGGGGGGGATGCTGGAATCACATCCCACGGCTGCACCCAGCACGGCGGCGAGGGGAGAAAGTTTGGGCCCGTTTCCTCTGGAATTTGGTGCCGCGTCTCACTCGGTGGAGCTGCTGCATCAATGGGAAATTTTCCTATCAAGCTGAACCTGAAAGGGAGGGTAAAATCAACTCTCACTTCCCCATCGGAGCGTCTACAGCGCGAAAGCCTCTCCCGCTCTATTTATACACTGGATAAATCAGTCTCCAGACTGTTACCATAGATAACAGAGTTTTTCTCCTGCTGTTGTCTCTAACAGCTTCTTTTTCCCCCCACTATATTTTGCACGGTTCCTACCTATCACCTCGGTGAGTAATTCCCCTGCTTTAAATCAAATTACTTGGGGGAGAGCCGGGTTTTTCAGGCAGAGGGAGATTTTTCATCCCCCTCTCGCCGAATTTCCTTCCCAGTTTTCTGAGTAACCCTGAGAAATCCTGCAGAAAGGGGAGCTATAGGTGACTGCATCTGATCCTGATACATATTTAACCTTCTCACAGTCTCCAGGAATTAACTATTTAGGAGGTGAGCAGCCAGCGCAGGCGTTGCACCAGGATAACACGGCCAGGCTGGTTCGTAGCGATGCCGAAGCTTCCCACAAAAATCCCTAATTCTCACCACAGAGCTTCTGCAGGAGACATTGCCACGGGCTAGGATCTTTATTTGAAATAAATAACTCGCTCAATGCGGCAGGTCCCTATTTCGGGGACCAGTGGATGCGGAGTTTCCCCTCCCAGGGATGGGGTGTTAATGGGATTTGTTGCTCCTGGCTGAGGAGCAAGGGGGGTTAATCCCTTTCTCCATGTATATCCCTGCTAAGCTATTTTAGGTCATGTTTAGAGCTAAGTTTTGTGGTACAGGCTCTGTCCACTCGTCCATCCCGCAGTGCCAGGCACAGAGATGAATCCAGCTGCCATCTTTGCTCCCCTCGCACCTCCCGGCACTTAACAATTCAAGCGAGCCCCAGAAAGAAATTGAAGGAAAGGTTTAAATTCCACCAAAGAGGTGAAAAAACCTCCGAAGGCTTTTAGAAACCCTGCATCATTGCTCGGGGAAAGCTCCCAGCAAGGCCCAAAGCCCTTTGTTTGCTGCAAGGGGATTTATCCTGGAATGGGTAGGGAAGGAAAGGGACTTTTTCCCTCCACCTGCAGGGACCCATTCCCCCAGCATCACCTCTGCCATCATCCCCAGCAGGCGTGAAGCTGCTTTGTGGGGAGGTGGCTTTGGGGGTTTGACATCATTTTCTAAAGCCTTCGAGGAGGCTGCAAAGCGTTAAATAGCCTCACCTGACCTCCTCCAGCAAAGCCAGGCTCTGCATCCTTATTTAGGGACATACATCACCTCCACAGCTTTCCCTCTGGCGCTGGGGGTGGAGCAGAGAAGTGAAATGTCATGAGAGAAGAACAGAAAAAAAAAAAAAAAAGAAAAAAGAAAAAAAAAAAAAAACTAGCTCTAAATCCATCTGAATTTGCCTTGAAACCCCTTTCCCACCCCAGCCTGGCCGAGCGCATCCCGGCCGAGGGCCGGACACATATGCCGTGCCATATGGAGCGGCGCGATCCCAGTCAATCGGATCTTTGGGAGTTTTATCGTTTAATTTCTTAATGTGCTAACAGTGCACAGGGAGGGGCTGGATCACCGGTTTAAGTCCGAGGATTTATGTTTTTAAGGGAGCGTAAATGTATTTCCAAGCGGGCTTTAAATATCCTCGGCCGACGTGACGGGCGGCGGGCAGGAGGGTGAGGCTGGAAAAGGCCCTGGAAGAGCCCTTTGAGCTTTAATCCAGTACAGGTTTATAACGTGACATCCAGCTCCGTGTGAGCTGAAATTCAGGCGGAAAATCCCCGTGTCCATTTGACAAAGCTGTTTTTGCCCAGCCCTGAGGGCTGCGAGCCCTGTTCTGGGTCTGTGTCCCCCTGCTGCTCCCATCATTTCCATCCATGGATCCATTCCATTTGGAGCTGTGAAGGATGAGTGGCAAAATCTCCCCAAGGCCCTGATCCTCAGTTTCCCCTCTTAGAGAGGGAATTGCATTTCCTTCCTTCAAATTGCCATTGGGATCAGGGCTTAGGCAGACTCCCAAGGTGCTTTCGGCTCCTCAAAAGGAAAGGTCTTACAGAGAGATAAAAAATAAATGTTCATAAAAAAACATGCAGAAGTCGTTTCGGGGAAGTATTGAAATTACAACCGTTCACCTCCAACCTGCCACGAAACTCATCTATTTATTTTTAAATAAACCACCTCAGCCCTCCATAAATCTCCGAGGCAGGGAACCAAGGAGGGGATGAATTAGGCAGCACCGTGACCCCATCCTGGTCCCCGCTGGGCAGCTGCCTGCGGGGCAGGGACGGATGCTCGCGTGGCCCCGTGGCTCCAGCTGCGGTTGGAAGCGTGGCAGTCTCAGAGGGATGCTCTGGCTGTTGGCTTCTGTCAGCCAGACCTTAAAATCTGCGCCGTTAGAGGCCTTATTTGAATTGCAAACAGCTCAAGGGAGGTGTACGGTGGAGTTGCTCTCTCAGGGTAAATAGGGTTTGGTGTTGTTTTTTTTTTTAAGCTAATAATATTGTGTCATGCTTTGAGGGGGGTGATAGTATAAAGGGCAGGCAGAAAGATTTCTGTGGCTGAGCTGGTGGCTCTCCCGAACCATTTTTGACAGCTAATTTCTAGCATTTCCTTGAAAACTCCTCTGATCAGATGCATTAAGTGAAATGTCATGAAGGCAATGGGAACACAACGGTAGGACTGTGAGACAGCACTAAAGGGGAAAGGGCAGAGGCTCCCAGAGGCTCCCAGCCACGTGTTTTGGACCCCCAATGTGCCCAAGGTTCTTGTGCTTACTCAGAGCTGGACGCTCCTGCCCCTCTCTGAACACACTCGGGGTACCAACCACCTACTCGCGCTTCCATGCGGCTTTTTCTCAGCAACTTCTAGGCCTCGACTGGGGAGGGAAAAAGGCAAAGAGAAAAGCAGGGACGTGTTTGTGTTCGTGCAGTGGGAAGGGATGGAAGGAAGAGATGTGCTCTGCGGCGTGGTGCAGCGCTGGAATGATCTCAGGAGCTGCGGCTTGTGCAGAGGGATCCCAGGAGCGGGCACATGCCCTTGACACCAAATCACCCGGCGAGTAATAAAGGATTTCCTGCCTTCAGAGCCTGCTTGAGCCGGGGGTTTAGCCCAGGTTAGGCTGTGCAGAGCCCTGACAAGGTTACAGGATCTGGCAGGGTGCTCGGCCGGGACTGGTGATGCTGGGAAAGTGTAGATATCCCTGGATATAGATGTGTAGATAACCACGGCGCACGCACCTCGCCGCAAACAAAAACCGCTCTCTTCTCCTTGAAATTCACCTTGAACGCGGTGAGATGGGGTGGGTTCGCTGGTTGGTTTGGGATTTATTATTATTATTATTATNTTTTCACAAGGAAACAGGATGGATTTTGTTTACCTTCATATAACAATGCCTTTTTTAATACTATTATTATTATTATTATTATTATTATTATTTGCCCCCCCTGCCCCCTTCCTTTTCCCTGACAACTGTCAGCAGAGAGGCTGCAAAAAAAGCTGAGGAGCCACTGCAGGCTGCGCAGCGCTGGGAGCTGTCAGCCCCACGCCACTGCAGTGATGTCAGCCGCAGCCACAGCCACTGCCACCCCCAGCCCCTGCACACACGCGAGTCGCAAGAAGAAGAATTCATAATTACAGTAGTGTAGCCATGAAACCAGCAGTGCTGGGGGGGAGGGGGGTTGGGGGCGAGAGAA
>VXBB01012531.1:0-51484 GCA_013399915.1 Illadopsis cleaveri
CTCACTCTCAGAACCAGTCTTAATGGTACAGAACACACAGCACAGAACAGATAATTGGGGATACAGGCATCATAGTCACCCTAGGACACCCTCATACAGCTGGTCACAGATGCCCTTTCTGAGGAAGGGTTAACACTTATTTGACCCCACTTTTCTTGATTCCAGCTTCAGCCATCTGGCAATATAAGAAGCAGTGATTTTATAAAAGTGATCTTAAAATAAGTTTCTGTTTTCTAAACCACTTTTCAACTCTGGTCTTTAAGAAAAGTTACTTAGGTCCTAGATCCCTTTCAAAGTCACCAAAGCTAGGACTTCTCTGTTACTTCTTGGGCACTTAGGTTATAATAGTAATCTTAATTGTACCTTTACTGCCTGTGTATGAATATAAGCAGTTTCAGTAGCAAGAGTTTATGTTTTGAAAAAAATTAATGCATATGTTTTCTCAAAATGCAGCACATAATCTATATGTGAGAGTACATGTATGAATGTGTTCACACTGGTTGTTATTCATATCTCAAGTTACTTCTGAACTCCAGAATGCATTTTAACACATGGCTAAACTGGTGGTGTATTAATTTTAAATAATGCAGCATTAAGCATTAAATCATGATGATGGTGGATCCAGGGCATACCACAGAGCAGCTCCTTTCCTTAGGTCATGATATTTAAGAGTTTAATTATGCTGTTAGATATGCTGCCTTTCACACAGACTGAAGCCAGTAATTTTTTCAGGAGTTGTCACACATAGAGCAAGATGTATATTTTTGGTTCCCATATGGATTTCAGGATGAAGGCTGATCATGACTGA
The DNA here is from genome assembly GCA_013399915.1 of Illadopsis cleaveri. Lineage (NCBI taxonomy): Eukaryota > Metazoa > Chordata > Aves > Passeriformes > Timaliidae > Illadopsis > Illadopsis cleaveri. The sequence continues at coordinate 809 of VXBB01012531.1, forward strand.
CTGTGGGACAATTAATCACAATGTATTAAAGTGATAATTCCAGTTCTCACAGCTAGTTGACTTTGGCTCTTTGACATGTTCTGCCCTGAAAAGATTGTTATCTACAAACCTTCTCAGCTCTAACTTGTGTCTGTGTCTAGTTGATGAGGAGATGTTAGGTCATAGGTTGGACTAGATGATCTTAAATATTTTTTCCTGCCTAGTTCATCCTGTGATTCTTATTTGAAGGGTAATACTGTTTTCTTATTTGAAGGAGGACGATTTGATGTAAACTACATTTTAAAAAGAAAACATAAAAAATCAATATGCAAAATAAATTCAATATGTAAATGATTCTAATACTTCTTAACGTATTTGCATTTTTACCCTCCACATTACTTTTGTCTGCTCTGTGTAGATATTTTTCATGTGTGCTCTTTCTTGTAGACTATATATTGAGCTAAGGGTGTACCAGTTACAGAAACGTTTAGCCTTCAGAAAAGGACAATTCAAGAATAATAGACTCTTTACAGGGATCTGATTTTGCCCCTTATTGTGGTCTCTTTTTTGTGCTTTCTCTGTTCCTTGCATGAAAAAAGGCAGAGACTGACTGACTCACACAACATAGTGATTGTAGCTTTTGATAGTGACAAAAAAGGGATGTATCACTTAGTGCTGAAGGAGGATCTTTACACTGAGCTCATGTTTCCCTACATGTGACCTAGTTTTAGCTTACCTTTTTGTTTTCTAGAGTATATTCCAAATAGCATGGTGTATAATATCTATACATCAGAATATCAGACTTACTAATCAAAAACCTCAGCATCAACATCCAGCATCATGATGTTAGACTTTGTATTTTATTCTTCAATGAAACTACAGGAAAATGCTACTCTGACTCTTTCTCTGTGTTTTGGTGTTGAAGATATAATGGTTTAGGAATGTAAGTATACTTTACCTGATAAGTTGTTCTTGCTGCTATGCTTGATAATACCAATAATTTTGAAATCCAGCTATCCATCTTTTGGTCCAACCAGGTAAGAAAAAATTTTATCTATTTGTGTGATCTGTAGATTAAAATGCTAGTTGCCACAACAGTTACCACTTCTTCTGTCCATCTTGTTTCGCTTACAGCCTACTCTTTAGGAGAAACTTTTCAAATAACTTTCAAACTTCAGGTATATAGCTTAAAGAGCTAGGATGTCAACATACATGTTCCCAAAAAGTCTTGCTAAAATGCTGCTTTACAGCTGAAGAGGGCTGGACTCACTGAATGCTTCCTTCAAAGTTTTTGCAGTATATTCATTCTTAGCAGTGGCTAGATGAAATAGATCTGGTACTGTCCATATCATTCCTGGAATGACTTTGGGGTACAGTTTTTGCTTACATGGGCAAGAAATTTGTACAGGACTTTTTTTGCCTAAGAGAGAGCTTTCTCCCTTTGGCTGTATATCCTTCAAAGGCACTCAGAGATTGGGGGGATTGAGAAAAAATATTGTGCCCAGTGTAACTGCTTCCTGGCCATGATATTATGTTGACTGGAAAAGCACCTCCAAGTATTGATTATAATACCATTTCATGAGCTGCTGGACTATATTTTCAGGCACACTTATTCTGACTTTCATTGACTGACCTCTTTTATTCAACTGGAAAGATGTCATGCAGAGACCCACACGAGAAACAAATTACTTTAGAACAAGGTACAGAACAACATACGGGGTCATAACTTGTTTTGTTTTTCTTTTCATCACACATATAAATGTTTAACTGGGACACAACACCATGAACTGTGCAATACGTGTGAACCTAGTTCTTGCAGCTGAATACCATGCAGAGTGTGGGAAAACCAGAAAGTTTGCTATAGAGAGAGGCCTCTTCTGAGCCAAATGGATGACATCTGAGATACCAGAATAACGTGCAAGAGGAGGAAAGAGTTGATGATTACAATGTCGGATATATACAGCTCTCACGACATAGCAGAAATCATAGGTTGCAGATGTAGTTGGCAGAGTGTACCCAAAAGTAAGTTCACAGGGACATATTTTCATTCTGTGCAAACAACATGAGGCTAACTGCTTTGGTTGAAGTACTAATCAGGAGTTGAAGTACTAGTCAGGCTTTCAAGATTATAGGGTGCTGTCAATTGCAAAAACCACAAAAGGTAGCATCATGTCATGCTTTCAGACAGACTGAAGACAAAATTTGGTGAAGCAATTTGGTTTACTGTATTTTTTGTATATTCTTGAAACACCGACCGTGGGAGCTAAATAATCAATATCGGCAAAGAAATGCTCTGGCTTTTCTCCTCTGACTTTTCCTGCTTTAGTGCATATTGCATACATTCTCTTAGTGTTGTGACCATCTGAAAGGATAGGTATACAAAAATAAATTTCAAGGACGACAATTTTTTTTTATTTTTTAGCCTCTGCCAAAACTAGCTAGAGGATAAATACAAAGATCAAGGGCAGGAAATCCTGACTCCTCCCCAGAGCTGCACATCTCTGCTTGGGTTGCTAGACCCAGAACATCAACCCTAGACCTTTCATTAGAAAAAAAAAAACCCTGTAATTTGTCCTCTCCCTTCTGATTGTTGCTACTGTTACTGATCTGGATATCCCTCAATAGGCGTGGTATCTATTTGCAACATGCATCGTTGGTAGTGAAAGTTTTGCATTGCTAGGAAGGAGATATGGATTGAGAATGCTGTTTTCCTTGTGAAACCAGAGGGGTGTGGTATTTCCAGCAGCCATCAATTTTAACCAGCATGGGTCCAGCACTAGGGCCAAAGTTGGAAGCCCCACAACCAAATATGGCCACATGGAGCTATTTGGAATTGCCATGCACGCTTGCATCTGGGACACTTTTATATATGCTATGGCCTCTTACTACATGATGCAGGAATTATATTTTTAATATATTTGCTCCCATTTCTCCATTAGATTCCAGACAGATATAGCAGGGAGTTGGTGGGTTAAGAGTCAATTCCATGACCATCCATCTAGAAGCACGTGGTACTAGAAAGCAGCAGGTGAAAACAGCAAATTAATTCTAAGAAAGACCTGCTCCTTACAAGTGGATGAAAGCAAGTAAATCCTAACAAGAATATGTTTTCCAACATTTCAGCTCACGATTAAGACATCATAATTAAGATGAAGTATCAAAAGAAGAAAAGTGAACAGCAGAGTTATGGTTAAATAGGGCCACTGAAGTCTGTACCGTTTTCCCAGCATTTGGGGGATGAAGTCTGCTCTAACCAAACCCTATGGAAATGGTGGGTGAAGGGAAATAACCATAAAAACAAATATGAATTATTAATTACCTCTAATACATGGCCGTGACAGTTTGGTCAGTGAAGAACAAAGGAAAACTAGTTCCATTGGTGGCTTCTTCCTACAGTTCAGCCTTTCTCCCGTCCCTTGCAATGCACATGTCATTGTTACAGGATACCTGGTTGTGATAGACAAATGAGTTGCTATGGGAAGTTAAAAGATGTCCCTGTGAAACTGATTTTGGAATCATGAGAAAAGTTTCACTGAAACTGTGATAATTTATGAAAAGGTAGCCTGTTGCTGTATTAAGAGAGGGAAGGAGGACAAAACCCACAATGTATTAATAAACCAGGGGGAATAAAGTTGCTCTGTTTCTAACTAATTTTTATTGTAACTTTTTCTTTCTTTACACCCTGTTCCAGGAGACTTGAATATTTTGTAAAAACCCCTTTTAATAATTTCCTTCCTTTCCAGTTGTTGTAACTGTACTCTGTGATTTACTACAGGAAGGGTATTTTATTTCTGACTTCCTCAACAGCCTGCAAGCAGATCTGGTGTAATCTGGTGCCCACCTGAAAGGCACAATTTTGGTTGCTGGTCCACCCAGCCATACTTAGTTTATTAACAAGTTTTATATATCTAAAGATGCCAGAGAAGCAGATGTTTTATGTTTACTGGTGTCTTTTGTCATCAGGCACTGGAGAACACATCCAAAGCCATGTACCTTTTAAAATGATACCTTTATTAGATTTGCTTAAGAATCACCCTTTTGTCAAGCAAGAAATTTTACTGATTAATTTACTGATTGGTAGTAGTGCAAGCAGACTCAGTCCTGATTTTCTTTTCAGCTCTTAACAGAAGGAGAAACTGATCTTTAGCAGATATTACTGTTCCTTCTGTTTTCTTCCTACCCCTGTGTGTAATGAAACTGCTTGATTACTCTCTTGACTTTAAACCTTCAGTGACTGGGAGAGAGTAATGAAGAGAGAGGATAGAGTAGTGGGCGCTCAGAAGTAGGAGGCATGTTTGTATGTGGAAATTCAAAGAGGAAGGCAGAGAGCAAAGGAGACCTTGAACAGTGTTGCAGTGTGTAATTTTGCATTTAATATACTATGGTTTATTCCTTCCCCGCCCCTGGGGTGGTGTGTGACACGATCAAGGTCACCACTTGTCATGGAGACACAAGGAACGAGACAGGCAGCAGCAGTTCAAGGGAAAGCTCTCTGTATCTTTTTATATCTTCATCTAAAATCTGACTCCATTCTTATATACATTTTTACAGAAGGCAAGAGATTGGCTACTCAGTTCGTCTCTTCTTTGACCTGCATGGTGAACACCATCATCAATCACAATTCGCCCCCCAGAGGAGAAAAATGTAAACAATAAATAATTTCTAAAAATATACATTATTTTCTTGAAGCTGCCTGAGAATCTGCTTGCAAGATTCCAAACACTTGAAATCAAGAAAACTGAGGGCAACAGTGGTGGTTTAGCCTGGGTTGTCTGTCTTCTCTGATACCTACCCCTATTCCCAAATGTTCCCTGCCAATCCTTCCTGGTACCAGCCCCTGCTTGGACTGCCTCTCGGGGGAATCCCCTATTCCTTGAGGCCCCATTGGTCTGTTTATTTAAATCTCATCACATTAGCCTTCCCACTGGGTTTATGTTCTGTAAACTTCACTTTGTACCCCTCCCTGGTCTTCTCCCTATTGGCCCCTTGACTCCAAACTCCACCCTGATTCTGTCTCTTAAAATCCATGGTGTAGCCTTTGTTCCCCGTCTTCATCTCTGCACGGTATTCAAGTTAATAAAGAAATCTTGGACTGCATGTGAAGCCCACTTCGCTCCTTGTTACACTGACCATCAGCGACTGCTTAGGACTCTAGGACCCCTGGGGTTCTGTTGTCTAAGTGCCATATCTCCAGGCAGGAGGCTAGAGAACAGGAAGGACCAAAAGCTGGATATGAAGGCAAGAACTGCAAAGAAAAGTGTCAGAGAAGTGAAACAAAAATAGCTGAGGAAGTTAAAGATGTGGTAAGAAAGAGACAGGGAGATTGAGCAAAAGATGAAAACCCAAGAAAAGATAACTTACCACAAGCTGCATAAATTTTTGTAATATGTATATATTGGCTTAAATTGATGTTTATCTATAAGTTATGCATCTAGGCTTCCTACCCTAGTATTCCAGAAGATAATGTATTCAACCCGTTTTATAATTGGATACTGCTGTTTGCTGACTACAGAGGCAGCTCAGTTTAAACTTGAAAGACCAGCTTATAGCTGGCTCATATTTGGCAAAATTATTTCTACATAGTGTATTAGAGCTGGAATTTTTTTAAGAGTAAAAGATGTGACTTTCTTAGAAATAATTTGGTATTCTTATAGAATCAGGATGGAACTTGAATCAAACTTACTTGGTCAGCAAACTTACTTGGTGGGGAAGAAAAACTGTTTGTGTCAAAATAATTTAGCTTGACACATGCTTTTTTTTTTCTTCATCCATGTGTAAGGACTATAAGAGTGTTTGGTTTGTGTTTTGCTTTGTATATCACTACAGAATGAACTCTATTAGCATTTTAGAGATCTTGCCAAATTGTGAGAATTTAAATATAAGCATGGGAAAGGTGTCTGAGCACAGCAGTTTAGAATGGAGAAAAAAAAAATTGTGATTATATAGAAAACTTTATTCTCTTAATAAGCTGTCCCAGTCTTCACACTTGTAATTATGATTTCCTAAAATTTCACTTGCCATAAATGAGAATAGAAACCTGAGTTAATCTTATTCAATGTGAATTAAAGGATCTAAATATATTTCTTTGTCTTCTGATTTCTTATCTAGCAGCACTGAAAGCTGTGGGCTTGTCTTCCAATTGAGAAGGGGGAAGTATTCCTGTGAATTCAGTTGTCTTAATCCTCAATACTTGTGGAAAAAAAACACGGCTAATTGTTTTTGAGGGGAGAAATGAAGAACTTTTCACATGCATGTCGCCCTCAGTTTTCTTGCAAGTGTTTGAAATCCTGTTGCGCAATTTCTCACGCAGTTTCAAGAAAACAATGTGTATTTTTAGAATTTATCTACTTTGTTTACATAGTTCTCCTCTGGGAGGAGAATCATGATTGATGGTTGTTGGGGGTTAGGTTTGTTTTTTGTGGTTTTTTTCTCTCTAAAGAATTTTTCCCCATAAGTTACCAAGGAGACCAAATGTTGGGTACTTAACAGTACTTAACCGAAACAAAGAAGTGGCCAAATCTCGGAGGGGGGGGGATAACGCGAGTTTTGGGGGTCGGAAAAAGGACAGAGCTGGGGGCAGGGGAGCACTCTTTTCTCTCTCAGCATTTGGGGAGAGAATGACTGGGTTTCTGCTTGCTGCAAGAGGAGTTCACTGTGGCCAAAGGGGTCCAGTCCTGAGAAATCTACCATCACCTGCTCGCCCTGGAATTCTGAGCTCCTCTGCCACCCTGCTGGAGCTGGGCCGGCCCAGTCCCACCCGTCGGCTTNTCGAAACTGCTACACATGCACACGCTTTTCCCATGTTTAAATGTCTGTCTGTAAGGGCAAGTGTTTCTCAGTCCTCTTGTTTCAAAGTGGAGTATTATGAACTTTTCTTTTTGCTTCCTTGAAAAAGTCTTGAGTAGGGACCCACTAGAAAATGAATATAAATATTTTTGCTAAAATGTAGCAAATAGTGTTGGGCACTTAGGACCATCACAGGATTTAGGTTCAGTTGTGTACCTTCTTACTTACCAAGCCAGAAATATATGTTAATGTTTGCCTCAGCTAAGTGAAGGCAAAAAAAGCAATGTGGTTATTTTGCATATGTGAAAGATTAAAACACATAAACAAGAAGCAGCATTTAGAATATTTCCATGGAAAATGAATGGATTAAGTAGGCATGCAAAGTTTCACATTGGAAATAACTACTCACTGAAATAGATGGCCTTGGGATTAAATGTTTCATCTTCCTCCCTACATCTCTGAAGACTGAAATGTGCAAATGAAATTTGCACAGCACGTCCTGACACAGATAGCCAAATGCAATTTCTGTGTTTTCTGCGTGACTCCACATCTGTGCTAAGTGATTTTTATTACGAAATCTGTAAAAAGTGAAATGTGTGAATTTGTGCTTGATCCTCCAAATTGAAGCTTTGTGTTGTGTAACCATTTCTCTGGACACTGCTGCAGCATGCTCCAGTACTCCTTGTTATGTGTGTCCTGTTTGAGCAGCTAGCATCCTTATGCTGACTGAAGCTGTGACAATGTTTTCTGTTGCTCAGAACAGCATCAGATTTTGTACGAACATATGTCAGGTGCCGATGCACTGACCTAATCCTGGAGGGAATAAAAATTTATAGTAGTTATGAATCAGTTAATTATATTTAGTTATATAAAATAATAATCATTCTAATTAGTTATCAATAATTAGGAACTCTGTCTAACATGCGTGTTAAGAAGAGAGCGCATGGCTTTTTCAGGGTTAGTGTACCATCTGTCATCTGCTGTTGCAGGGAGAAACGCAGTAGAAGGGTCATCCCTGCCTGCAAGCCGGCGGCGAGTGGGTGCTTGCCGCCATGGAAGGACACTGCAATCCTCTTGCTGCATCGGCACTCCTGAGGCAGGGCCACATTTCTGGGAAATATTTTAAAGTTTCAGAAAGAAGCTTGAAATTTTTACTTTTTTTTTTTTGAACATCAAAAAGCTATCTCCTCATTTTAGGACTAATAAAGTAACCTCTCATTTTAATCGTATTCCAGCATGTACATGTTCACAATGTTTCATAGCAGTTACCCAAGAACAGTTTGTGGCTTGATCATCTTTCACTATTACTCCATCCTTTTCACTCTCCTTAATTAACTATCAATGCCCTTCATTTCCCTGTGTATACTTTCACACTCCCCTTTATCCTTATTTTTCAGGGTGATCGTGCATTATTTTATTTATTGTAACCAAAATAAAAGAGCAAAACCATAACACAATCCTATACAAACCACCTATAGATAAGATAATATTTATGTAAGTCAAGAAAAGGCAGTAGTAAGAATGCCCATGCAAACAATCCAAAGGAAAGCAAAACCAAAGCAAATTCACCACCTAGAACAGATGCAAATATTTTTTCTTAGGCCTACAAATATCTATTTTGTAATCTGTAGTTAGCCTAAATAAATTTGTAACCTGAAAAGTAAATGTCTATTTAACTTGAAGATTTCTCTGGAGAAATACTGAGGAGAGAAAGTCTGGAATCTATTCGACCACAACCTGAAAAGAAATTTTATCAATGTTTCCAGAAACAGAAGTTTTTGTGATAATTTTTGTTCTTGTATTATACTCCATTTTAGTTATACCGAATGTTCTTTTCTTTACATGTGCTAAAAGCTGTCTGTGCCAGAGAGAGACATCTCCCTGGATTAAATGCATCAGGCCAAATAGTCTGATTTTTTTCAAACTTGGAGCCATTTAAAACAGCAGAGGTGGAAATCAGGGGAAGTGACTCTGGTTTGCAAGCACAGAGCTATTCAGCATCACATGCCTCCTTTATTACTCCTTCCAGATTGATATTCCTTCTAGTTTTAAACTTGTAAGCAAGCTACCTCCATAAAATGTGTCCTCTGACAACCTCACTGTTATATATAGTGTGACATTTCTAAGCTTTGATGTTGAAGAATATTTAGAACAGAGAGGCCACAATTTATTGATCGAAGGTTTGAACAATCCCTGCTTTCACGGAACAGTATGAGGTTTTGTACTGTGCCTGCTGCATGCTGTACTGTTCTTACATTGCCTTGAATTAGCAAGAAAGTAGCAAATGTGATAGCTAGTTGGTCCCTTTTGCGTATGCCTCCTCGCGGAAACTGAAGACATAATAAGTTGCTGTACCTTCTCACAGATGCTTAAAGACAGAAATGCTATTCATAATACAGAACAAAGAAGAATATGCTGCCAGAAGACAAGAACCAATGAACAATTACTTAGGATGCTTGAATACAAGATTTTAACCAATCACAAGTTGTTTAGCTGTGCCTGCTTCTACCTTGTAATCATATAAATATAGGGAATAAATAATAAACAAAGAGATCAAACCTAATCATATTGGTGGTGTTTGATACTCGGCTCTTTCCTTGCAATACTTTGACTCTGCAGTCTGAAGAGGTGCACACTGTGAATAATCCCAGGGCTCCTTCTAATCTCTCTCCTTGGGCTACTATGGCCATTGCTTAACCCTAAACAAGTTAGTCTCTATCTGCTGGTTTCTGTACATCCCTACATTTTGTATCTGTCTGTGAGTTTGACTGGTTCTTGATTCCCCTGACACTAGAAAAGGAGCAGCAATACATTAGAGGTTGCATGTTCATCACTGATGGAGAGAATCTTGTCTCAAATGTTACAGTATTTTTGCTCTCTAAAGGTAATGAATGAGAGACAGAAAAGCTTATTTTTTCCTCAAGGGTGCTTGTAATTTGATGCTGCCCTTGGTCCACACAACACACAAATCTAGGTTGTGAAGATTTCCTTCAGAAGGTGTTGCTTGTTGGTAACTTCTGCTTAGAATATGAAGAAAAAGAGAAGAGGAAAACTTTCACTAATGCAGGATTCACTTAGAGGACTTCAGCTGTCTTAAGGATACTGTCCCAAGTTTTCACCCAGTTTATGATCATGCCTCCAGAGGGAGAGGTAGGAGGAAGAATTCACCAGGAATGGGGTGATTAAAAAGCAGCTGATAAGAGAAAAGGAGAAGGCAGAGCCCAAATATATGGCAGGTTTGTGAAAGAAAGAACTGTTTTATTGATACCTGTCCCTCTTATTGTCTAAGGACAAAGTTAATGTTGAATTCAGCTGTGGCAAACACTGTTTTTCTCTTTTGTACACCAGATGCTGAAGCTTGTGTTTCTGTACTGTGGTTTGGACTATGGAGAGTCAATTGAGTGAATGCCCTTGGTTTGGGAAAGGAAGAAAGAGAAGTAAGTGCATTTAAAACAAAGATAAAAGCAAAGTTAACTAGGTCTGTTTTCCTGAGCTTTAGTGTCTTGAGGTCAGTCTCTCGAGTGGACTTGATGTACAAGTATGTGCTCTCAGGATTGTATTGATGGAGGTGTCCCATCCCACTGTAAAAGGGGGAGTCGGGAGGATTCTTTTTGATAGATTTCTTGGACTCAAATGAAGGGCAAATGCAACAAAATTATATCTGAGAACTGTTCGTTGATAAAGAAGGGTTCAATTCTAACTGAAGGGGATAGAAAAGAGAGCAGGAAAAAGAGAGACAGAGAGAGAAACAGAAGACAGGTATAGTGTTACTGCAAGAACCCATGCGAACTGTTGAGCTGTTGGTGTCAGCTCAGCACATAGAGTGTCTGTGTTCAAAGCTGCAGTGAGCCCACACGGCTCTCGTGAGTGGTTGGGCATGATTTCCAAGTGGCAGCAGCAGCATGACTCAAGTGTCAGCAGCAAGCTGTGGCAAGTCTGTGTGGCTCTTGTGAGTGGCTCCTGGGTTGGCCACCTGTCCTAGTTTAGGGCAAATTTGGGAGGAAACCTCTGAATGGGGTTCCTCTGGAGAGCAAACCCAAACAGCCCCTCCCCCCAGCCGGTCCGGGAAGAAGAACTTCCTCAGAGAAAAGTGGAAAAAACTATTTATTTAACAAACAAAATACCCACAAGAATAAAGAATGAATAATATGAAACAATAAAACCTCTCGCCGCTCCAAAGAGAGATGGCAAAACTGAGAGTCTGTGCCAGGAATTAGCTCTGCTCTCTCAGTGTCTTATCAGTCCCAGTCCCTTCGGTGCTGGAAAATGCCGAGGTCCAGGCCCCGGTGGGCCACAGGCGTGAGATCCCGGTGCTCCTCTGGGTTTTTCAGTCCAGAGCAGATTTAAACAGTCCCAAGAAAAAGGATAAAAAAACAGTTCAGGAAGCTTCTTTGCCTCAGCTAGCTAGACTAACAAAAGGAAAGACAAACCTCTCTCTGGCCACTGTCCGTGTATCCCACGAACACACACCGTCCTGAGAAGGAAGAGAAGATGCAGAGGAGTGAACACTGTTTTTCAAAACAAACTGTGCGCTTCTTCTTTCCCTGCACACTCTCAGAACCAGTCTTAAAGGTACAGAACACACAGCACACACAGAACAGACGATTGGGGATACAGGCATCATAGTCACCCTAGGACACCACCATGGGCTGGTACTGCAGCAGGCTGGTGCAGCGAGCAACACTGGAAACATGGTGGCCTCTGCGGCTGGGCACAGGTGATGTCTGCTCCATCGTTGGGAAAGCAGCAGAGCACCCAGTCATCGTGGTGATGAGTTGCCTCATGAAAGTGGCGAAGCAGGGCAGGGCCACAGGTAGGACAAGGTAAGAGGGGGAGGAGGGCCAAACTGATCCACCAAGCAAACCTCAGATCCCTCCAAGAAAACCAAAGAAAATGGCCCACAGTTGTGTTGCACTTCACTGTTTTTATGTTCCAAGGTTCCTCCCACAGCCTGATTTTTCAGGCATTTTTCCCCAAGCATTTTTTCTGGGCATTTTTCTCAGGCATTGCCTTGGTTTGGAAAGACAGGTGTCTGCCAGGGAAAACCGGAGCCTTCCTTGAAATGGAGAATGTAAACCCCCTCCCTCTGAATTATTATAATTTTGAAATTAAGGTGCTTCCAGGCAAAGATATGGCAATAAGAATAACAGTTTTTTACTAGGAATATTTAAAAATAAAAATATAGTAGTACAAAAAACCCCCCTAACAAAACAAAAAAAACCACTGACAGAATCAGAATACAACCTGACGCTGTGTTGGTCAGGGTGTTGGTAGCAGTCCAAATAAGTCCTCCTGAAGTGACAGATGTGGTTGTGTTGGAGCAGAGATGATACTATAGAAGGGTGTAATTTCCTTCTGAAAGTCCAGTGGTGATGAGATGGGTCCGGTTGTCCTCTGGGAAATCCAGTGGAAACAGGCTGTCCTGCTGTTCTGAATCTCAAGTTTTCTCGAAGTAGGAATGCTTGGCTCCTCCCACTGGGTGGAGCATCTCACAATAGGATGATGTAATTTTATCAGTCATGTGGTGAGCTTTAATGGCCCATTAATAGAAACTATCCCCCTGGAGGAAGGATGGGTCATGGAAGAGATAAAGAACACTGTCCCACCTGGTTTTAACAGCTGGCCCATTAACAGAAGACGCCCACCCCCTTCCTCCCCGGAGTTATGAAGAATGGATCATAGAAGAGATAAAGAAAAGACCTCCCCAGCCGGTTTCAACAGATGGGAATAGAATACATCTTGCATTGCAACCCAAGACAAGCATCCAGGCATCTGTGCCACTTGTCAGTGGGGGGTTGCTTGCAGCCCAGTCATGGAAGCTTCTCTCCCAGTTGATTGCCATGCAAAGTCTCCCCTGGGACATGGCTGCCAGCACGTGTAGAGCCTTATAGGAATCCTTCCAGTCATGTATAATATGTTGAGGCATAAATAAAAATCAGATTGGTCCCTCTCAGGAGGCATTACCTGTCTTAGGTTGCAATGCAAGATGTAACCAAAAGTATGTATTCTATTATCATCTGTTAAAACCAGGTGGGGCAGTGTTCTTTATCTCTTCCATAACCCATCCCTCATAACTCCTGGGGGATATCTTCTATTAATCGGCCATTGAGTCTCACCACATGACTGATAAAATTAATCATCCAATTGTGAAATGCTCCATCCAGGGGGAAGAGCCAAGCATTCCTAGATAAAAATCCTAGATAAAAATCTGAGGTTTGGAACATCATAGCAGACTGTTTCCACTGGATTCCCAGAGGAAAACTGGACCCATCTACAACACCACTGGACCTTCAGAAGGAAACTACACCCTTCTACAGGATCATTGCTTCAACAGAACCACATATATCACTCCAGGAGGACTGCAGTCATTATTTAATAATTGGACTGCTACCAACACCCTGACCAACAAGGTGTCAGGTGGTATTCTGACTCTGTCAGTGGTTTTTTTGTCCTACTGCATTTTTATTTTTAAATTTTCCTAGTAAGGAACTGTTATTCCTATTCCCATATCTTTGCCTGAGAGCCTCTTAATTTCAAAATTATAATGATTCAGAGGGAGGGGGTTTACATTTTTCATTTCAAGGGAGGCTTCTGCCTTCCTTAGCAGACACCTGTCTTTTCAAATCGAGACATTAGCATAGTTTGCATCTTTCAGCCACCTCCTGTTTTCGGGAAATCTGAATGAACTATCCAGGACTGAAGTTGCTGAGTTTGAAAACTACTAGAAAAAATGATTAAGACAGAGATCCAAAACAAGGTAATTTTTGTACTCACAAATAATAGTTATAAAACCAAGATAAAAATAAAAGTAACAGAGACAAATGCGCTGTGCGAGGCCACCACAGCCTAATTCCTGGTTAGATCTGCTGCCTCACACTACACCTAGCTGTGAATTTTCAACTCGTCAACAATTAAACAAGAATGCGTTTTATAGTGATTACTATATTTATATTATTGAAAGGCTTCCGGGAATACGTGAACATCTCCAGCCAGAGCTGAGTCAGAAAAATCTAGCAAATTTGCATGAGAGTGGCTCTGTAATAGCTATGTTTAAAAACCTCAGGCACTTTTGATGTCACTGAGAGGTACTTTTTAAGGGGGGTAAATATAAATTCAACACATTTTCATCGTTTAACCCCAGCCAAGCACCATGCAGCCACTTGTTCACTCCCTCACCAGCCGGACTGGGGAGACAGTTGGAAAGGTAATAGCTGGAAAACTCATGGTTTGAGATAAAGACAGTTTAATAGGGAAAGCAAAAGCCATGCACACAAGCAAAACAAAACAAGGAATTAATTCACTGCTTCCCATTGGCAGGCAGATGTCCAGTCATCCCCAGAAAAGCAGAGCTTCACCATGCATAATAGTTACTTGGGAAGTCAAACACCATCACTCCAAATGTCCCTTCCATCCTTCTTCTTCTTCCCAGTTTATATACTGAGCATGATGCCATATGGTCTGGAATATCCCTTTAGTCAGTTTGAGTCACCTGTCCTCGCTGTGTCTCCTCTCAACACTCCCCAATGTCCATGCCAGTATGGCAGAACAAAAAGCAGAAAAGACCTTGGCTTTGCATAAGCACTGCTCAGCAAAAACACAAACATCTCTATTATCATCTCTGCGTTCAGCACAAATCTAGAGCATAGCCCCATACCAGCCACTGTGAAGAAAGTTAACTCTACCCAGCCAAAACCAGCACACATGAGGCAAGGAATGATGTTTCCTTAGTTACATTCACTCAGATAAGCTAGTCAAATGTGAAAGAGGAGTCCTCTTGATGTCTGTTGGGGTGCTAACTAATATACTTTGAAGACATGTTTGCTGGTCATATTGTAACTTACTTCTAAAATGCATCATGGTATCCTAGGTGACCAAAAAATGTGTATTGTATTCCATATTTTCTCTACATTCATCTGCACAGTTTGTGTTACTGTTGCTTAGAGCTGACAACCTGGAAAATGGAACCTATATGTTTTACCCTAGTTCACAGAAAAGGAGAGGTCCAGGGTCCCTTTAAAAGACAGCCAACAGACACATAGAGAACTCTCTTGTCACTCTCTGGGCTCCCAAGGAAGTGGCTTTGGGCAGGTCTCTGATTATATATCAGAGAAGCTGAATTTTGCAATCGTGAACTCTTTCAGAGTGAATACCTTTTTGCAGCTGCCCTACCAAAATGGGACTGGTAGGGGCTGGGGTCACCGTTCTTCAGTGCTCCATGGGTCCGCTTTCTTCTCCCCGCTCCTCCCCTTTGGGACAGGGACCTGTGACAGCAGCAGCAAGACTGGCTGAGTGCAGCAGATGGCAGGAGGAGGCAGTGAGCAGCTGCACTGTCCTAACACCCAGACATACCACCATGGTCACTAAAAGAAATCAGGGGAGCTGACACCCCAGGGCCAGAGACCTCCCCTCCGGCAATGCCAACACAGCCCATCTGCCACCAGAACTGCTTTCTGTTTTTTGTTCCAGAGGAAAGGTTGAGCCGAGTGGGGCTTCTTTGCCACATTGTCTTTGCCTTCTGGTCCATCCAGTCTGTTAATGGTGGCTGCCATCTTGGGGGAGAGTTTTTCCACCATATTGTCTTTGTCTTCTGGTCCATGCAGCATGCTACAGTGGTCTCCATCTGGGGAGGAGGGGCAGCCCCCCTGTCCTGAGTAAACCAAAATGTATTCCATGTCTATCTGTACCCAAAATTATTACTATCTCTTTTTAAGACAGGGTGCCAGGTTTGGGGGATTGCTGGGATTCCCAGGCCCTCTTTTGCCTTGTGGTCTTTGCTCAAGACAAAAGCTCTGCTCTGGGATTTTTTAAACTCCTCTTTTGTTCCTCTCTTGCACCTTGGTTGGCCTCAAGATCAGTTCTGGGAGTGCTTGACTCCCAGGGCAGTGGTCAGGACATTGTATCAAGAGGAGTGGAGCAGCCCTGCTCTGTGGTCCCCAGCCCACAAACAGTGATCAGCCAAGGCAAGAAGGGAGTCACTCCAGCCCAGCTGGCATTGTCTTGCTTTGCTGTCTCCTGCCTGCCAAGAGGATGGCAAAGTCTCTTCATGAGTTCTAGCCCGTGACTGAGTACCAGCTGCTGGAGTGTGCCAGCTGCCTTTTTTGGTGGAATCTCCACTGCTGGAGAGATAAGGGTTAGGATGGGAGGGCTGCTGCCATTTTTCCCATTGTCTTTTGAGCCACACATTTGACTGTGGAGCGGCCATCTTGGTGGGAGGTGTCACTGCCATTTTAAGTTTCTCTTTGCTCCCAGGGAAGTTGGGCAGATTTAGCAATTTTGTATCTAATGATTATTTACTGTTATTTTTTGCCTGTTGCTGTTCTGCTTGTCAGTAAACTTATTTTTTGACTTACATCCACTTGTATTTCTCCTTATGGGTGGCAAGGGATTGGTTAAAACTAAGGGGAGGTAACTCATATTAGAGTGTCTCCCTTAAATGATCTTAAACCAAGATACCTGGCATCTTGTTTTCTTTGTTCCTGGGGAGTCCAAGGGTTTCGGCACCTTTGTGTCTAGTGGTTACTGCTGTTATCTTGGCTGTTGTAGTTTGTTTTCTAGTAAACTGTTATTTTTTCCACTTATATCTTCATCCATTCATGTCTCTTTATTGGTGAAAGGGGAGTGGTTAAAACTAAGGGGAGGTAGCTCATTTTGGTGTCTCCACTCCATATAATTGTCTTAAACTAAGGCGGCCTGATAACTTGTCTTCAGATGTTCTATGAATCTACAAATACAACAATGGTTAGAGTATGGTGCTGATAACACCAAAGTTGCAGGTTCATTCTCTGTGTGGACCAGTCACTTAAGAGCGGGACTTGATGAACTTTGTGTGTCTCTCCCAAATCAGAATGTTCTGTGATTATCTGAACAACACTGTGATCTCAAGATATAGCCTTTAGTGTATTTAGAGTTGTTTGAGATTTTGTTGTACCTTTTTAATGGGGGCTGTTTAAAATAGCACCTTAGAAGTCTACTAAGTTTCTTTTTCTAGACCCTCTCTCCTCCACTTAATGCATTTTTTCAGTAAGTATTGGGAAAGAAAGGAAAAAACAGTCACAAAAATCTGAGTCATGCAGTTAGGCTACCACTTTAGCCCATAACAATATCCGTTTGATATTGGAGTAGGCATATGAGTGATCCAAAATAACTATAAACTTGATCAACTTTGAAAGAGAAATTCCCTTATTGTGAAAGAAATTTGAATGAGGGATAACATTCCTTATTTTAGATTTAGTTCTGTTCTCTATACTGAAGAGAGAAAAGCACTGTACCTAGTTCATTTCAGAGGTGCTGGTTTTGGAATAATGTGAGATCAGAAAGATCTGTCACTCTGTAAATTTGATTTACATCAGCTATTCTGGTGACACAGGTAAATACATAGATATGTCTTGGCCATAGCAAGTTTCTGTAGTTCTAGGCAACATCTTCTGCTTGTAGCTTTGGGAAAGGGGATATTTTTGTCTGTACTGTTCATTTTATCTTGAATCTTGAAATAATTTGGTGTATTTATAATGTCCTGAAAATAAGTAAATAATGCATTAATCCCAGTTTTCTTTATTATAAGGAAAGTTCCTGGTTCAGGATAAAGGCTTGAAAAGGTGAATTCTCCAGGCTGACAAAATAGATAGCAAAGAAAGGGAATTAAAATGAAGATTATCATGGATAAAGGGGAATTAATCTCAGAATTTTGTCTTGCTCTACATTTTAAAATTGCAAAGTTGGACTGGCACAGCCATGTCGAAGTGGAGTCCTTTTAGGGAAAATACCTTTCTCTAAATTGATGGAGCACTGCTGACAAAGCCTCAGTGGAGATGGAGGCCTCCCAGCAGAAGGGTAATTCTCTGTGTGTGGTACATGTTGTTTGAACAGGTGACATGGCTGTAGTGGCAAAAGACATCCTGTAGACCAGTGCAAAGTAAGTCTGTGGTACAAAGCTGTGTCAACATAAATGGGTGAAAAGTGTGGGACAGCACCAATAAGTGGTTCCTAAGCTCTGCTCAAGAAGTTAAGGGCTTTCACAGGTGGCTGAGTGAACCTAGAAACAGCTCATGCTAGTGCTTTCTGCCACTTGTCAAAAATAACTTACCAGTATCTCTACTTGTGTAAGACTGGCATAATCTAACAGGTAGACAGAAAGCAACTTTTCAGAAACTTCTACAGGAAATGACAAATTGTAAGAAGGTTTCTGTGGCTTTTTTATTTTTTTTTTGTTTGTTTGTTTGTTTGGTTTTGGTTTTGGTTTTTGTTTTGCTTGTTTGTTTTTTTTTTAAATTATCTTCAGTGAGAACCATGAGACAATTTCAGCACCAAAGATGCAGTGAGATTATTAAAACATTCTCCCTCCCTATAACAGATTTCAATGAAGACTTTAATTGTGTTTATCCTAGATTTTTCTAGACTGGATACTACGCTGAGGTTTGGTATTGAATAAGTAGGTAATGTGATTTCCATGTGCATTAAAATTGTCACTATGCTAAAAGTTTTCCTCCTCATTCAACAGTTGTAGTTTTGGTTTTCTCAAGCAGAGTTGAATGCAAGCTCTGGGAAAATACAACAGGCTGATTTGTGTCTCGTGTTCACTCAGGGCAATGTTGTTCCTCTGTTCTATTTCATTATAGTAAATTGAATGTATTTTCCTAATTCATGTGGCTACAGTTATGTTATTGCAACTCTTCTGATGTTATTGGACAGCATAAGCTCACACCAAACTCAA
Source organism: Illadopsis cleaveri (assembly GCA_013399915.1). NCBI lineage: Eukaryota > Metazoa > Chordata > Aves > Passeriformes > Timaliidae > Illadopsis > Illadopsis cleaveri. The sequence continues at coordinate 19,284 of VXBB01012531.1, forward strand.
AATTTGTGTCTTCCTTTCTCCGTATATGTTTCAAGCTAGGGAGAAAAAGACTATTTTGATTTATAAACTGGAGTGAAGGGGAAAGGATACAGGAGTTTGAAATAGAATTGGGTACCTGGAGCCTGGAGGCAGACATCTAAACTCACAGGAAGGTGTCTGGTAAAAAAATTTTGTCTTGCTGCATCCCCCTTTCATAATATATATTTGCAGGTTAGATTCGACTCTTTGGAGTCTATTCTTTTAATCATGTCATTAAGAATTAAAAAGAAGACATCATACTCCCTGAGAAGAGTAACTACCAGACTTATGATTTATGTGAATCATAGATGAGCCATTCAAATCTTTAAAGATTTTTGTGCAGCTGACATTATAATGAAAGTTTAGGGATCTTCCTTAAACTGGAGATGGTATGTAGGGTTGTAAAAAGCAGCCAGGAGTTGAATCACTGGACAAAAATTTTGGCTCCTTGTGGCAATGCCATTGGTTTTACATATTACAGTGACACAGCATAGTATGCTATGTCTCTGTAGTATGTAAAAGAAGGGATAATTATTATTGTATTTCATTAAATAAATTTCCTGTTTATAGTATTGTCCTGGTTCCAGCTAGGACAGGGCTAATTTTTCCAGTAGGCAGGAGGGGGCATGGCTAGGACCATGAGGTTATTCAGTACCACCTCATGTGATATTCAATACCACCTCATTACCTAGGATGCGGGAATCACTGAATCACTTTCTATTTTGTATACTTTTGTTATTAGGATTGTTACTGTTTGCTTTCTTATTTCATTGCTGTCTCCAGTATTTTTTCTTATTTTATATTTACTTTTTGTGCCTCCAATTCTCCTCTCCAGCTGCCAAATGGAGACGAGGAGTGGGACCGAGTAGAGCAGTGCCTGGGTTTTGATGGGAATACTAAATTGGGGAATACCATTCCTAAACCACAACAGGTATTTAAAGAGTGTGGCTCTATCTACCCTTATCTAAAGAATCTCAATGTCAAATTAATGGCTGAAACCTGAGTTGTCTGTCTTTGTATTCTAGAAAATAGTGGTGGCTAACTTGCAGTCCATGAAGGTTTTAAATGGACATGTAAACTCATGGCTACTCATCTGCGAGTTGTTGTATGACTTCACTGATAATTGGTAGCTGATACTTCTGGACTGTGACTAGGAGGTAGGATGCTCTGCACAGGCTTGAAGAAAGCTTGCTTTCTCTTCAGTTAAAGGAAATCCTCCCATCTCCACTAATAACTAGTACACACAATATTAATGTTATTCATAGACACTGAACATGTACAGCAGATTCTGTCTCAGAGCTGATACCTCTACAGATTGTTCTGTTGGGCTCTGTTTCACTGTATGAAAAAAGGAGATGGAGGAAGAGAAATATATTATTTTGAAGCTCCTGTGCCATAAAAAAATCCCAGTCACCAATGCTTTGAATACATGGAGCAATGCAGTGAAATTTGAGGAGGCATGTTGCAACATCATTCTCTAGGTACTCTGTTGTGTTTTTTTTTTTTTTTAAACTTTGTGTAGCCAGTTACAGAAACTTTTGTATGTCCTGCACTAAATTTCCAGTCATGTTGCACTAAGTATATGATACATGGCATTTGATTCAGTTGCCTCCCATCACAGGAGTTGAAGAACTGTGCAATCAATCACCCTGTGTGGAACTTCTGTTTGAGTCCTATGAGAGAACTGATTTGAGTTTTGTGAAGAGTAAAAAGCAGCAACTGTTTTATTTTTTATTTAGTTCTCTTTCCTCTGTATCAACAGAGCTTCACTCAGTCAGTATCACCAGACTTTCCCTGAAAGCACTTCTGGAATTGTTTTTTTTTTTCTGAGTTACAATTGTGCTAGTATATGTTAAAAAAGCATCAGTTACACAATATATTAGAGGCTTTTCTGCAGCCTTCAGAATTATAGTTTTAAACTTGCCAGTTGCAGTGTTTCTCTCTAGTTTCTTCTTAATGCTACTTAATGCAAGAAAAATAAACAAATAAATAAAAATTAAAAAAGGAGCAGTTCTCGGAAACTGGAGAATAGCAAAATGTTTACTGGAATAGTAAAATACCAGGCATTTTTTGTTATATCACAGGGCATCAAGTATTGGATTACATGAATACATATATAGTGCTAATTGTATCATAATAATCTAAATGAGCCAACCTTAAAACTGCATAGTCCTGTACAATTATGTTCAGCATGCCTATACTATCTTGTAGTGGGTGATGTAGACATGCATTTATAAGGGGTTGCCTTGAAAGCTGATAACCTGCAAAAATGTAATCATTTATTAGGAACATGATAAATTAGTACAGGGAGAAAATGTTATAAATACTGTGCAAGATTCTTATTCTTGTCCATTTTTTATTAAAGAATCAGAGTACCAATAAGAATCCGATAATTGATAGATTTTTCTGCAGCACACTGTAGGTATGGACTGAAGTTATTCACAGTTTAGAGATTTTGTATTTTTCTTTTGATTTTGTACCAACTGAACATTTCAGAAGGTTAATGCAGATTGATGTTTCATTGCTGCACTTGTGACACAATCACGGGTGTGTTTGGTAAGTCAGCAGACTTAACATTAGCTTTTTAACCACCACAGATATCATGTATCTTCTGTACCAGTAAGTCAGTGATGTAAAACAGGTCAGGGGGATTAATTCCTAGAACACAGAACATGGGGTTAAATATGGTCAGTTGGTTTGGTAGCTTGAAAATTTATGAAATGGTGACTTAGTGCCCAAAGATGACATATGCAGGGGCAATTCATAAATCATAGAATGGTGTGGGTTGTACGGAACCTTACAGATCACCAGTTCTATCAACAGTACGTGAATGAGGTTATTATTACTTGTACAGCACTGCAGCTATAAGGATTTGTTTTGCAGAAAATGAAAAGAAACAATAAAACCAGTTACCAGAGAACACTGGTTTTTTTTTTTTTTTTGCAAATAAAAATGTGGTGGTTGTTCATGCCAGGATACAGAGCTGCTGGAGAGACATTTATGAAACACTGTAAATTCTTATGCTACTGTTTATGTTACATTTGGAGCTACTTAAAGTTAGTGATCTCTAAGACTGAAGTCAGATTACAAATTTATATTAAATACCCTAGTTTGAAAGAGTGTACCAAATTTTGGACTTGCTCAAGGGAAACTTGGTATCTATCAAGAACTCTTGATGCAAATGTGATCTATATATATGCCTTATGAGTGGTTATAATCATAGCATACATCATCACTGTTGTATTTTATGCACATGAAAGACTACTGTTCTGGTTTATATTTGTGTTATTTAAGCAAAATAGCAATAGGACTGAAATAATTTTTCTGTGCCCTGATTTCTGCATAACTTTCTCTCCAAGTTCTTGGTTGCTGGTAAGAATAGATGGTCAGTTTCAACACAGCAATAACAGACCAACCAATCCCTCTTCCTTCTGTTATAAAAACTTTATTTATTCACCTGATACATTACTCAAATTTGGTTGCTTCTGTAGAAAACAGCAAGAATAAATACATCAGGGCAAGTGGTAACCCTGTGCGAGTCACTACCATAACTACTCTTACTCCATTCTTTGGAGTATTTAATAGTATTTGTGATGTCATTAAACTAGAAGGCAAGACTATTTTTATAGCAGGTTAGCATAGCACACAACAGATTCCTTGACTGAGCAAGTTTGTGTCTGAGAGGAATGTTTAACGTGGTCAGTGGCAACATCTCTAGGCAGGTTCAAAAACACTGAAACATTTTTAAAACACAGACACAGATTTTCTCCTTTCCTATCCTTCCCCATTCCTAGGAAAAAGTGATAAAGGGAGGAATGCACAATATAGAGGTTATAATTACAACTGTAAATGGTGAACTATAAAAAAATATAAGAAGATATTATTTACGTCAGACATCCTATAAAATGTAAAGAACATTTATGCTAGGCTAACACGGTAGTATTAACCTTACACACTGAACTTCCTGGCACTGAGCCTTCACACTGCAGATGTCATGCAAAAATATGGGGTTTTTTTAGCTAATGTCCTATGTAAAATATGTGCATCTGTAAGCTGGTATTTGCATATATGTGAAGTTGCCTAAGTTTGCCTAAGTGCAAGCATTTCAAAACCATGTGTCAGAATGCTAAATCATGATAGTTTAAATTTTAAAAAATGTAGTAGTATCTGTCTTCTTTCCTTGGAGGTCAAGTTTTGAAACTTTTGCTTGAAAGCTAGAAGGTGATTGTAATTCTGCTTTTGTTTTGTTGGTGTTGCAGACACTTTGACTGCCTATTCCCATAATATGAAGCATTGCAAAAAACAGACTTAGCTTTGAACTTTGAAACCCATCTCTGGGATCTCTAGAGATCTCTGTTCCTTGGTGGTCCTTTGTCCTCAATGCAATGGAATTGCAAATATTAGCCACTGTACTGCCTAAATCAGCCAGGAGAAGTGCTTAGTGCTAGAATAGGCTGGCTGTAAATCTAGCCTATAAAAGTAATAAAATAAGGTGTTTATTATTGCTTATCACTTCTATAAGCTTGTTTCTGGAACAAGCTACAACAAGGTCACATCAGTGTGGACACTGTTTACAACTGGGTCCTAGTCATATGAAGCATGTTCAAATTCTTTCCTTTGTCACTAGTAATATGCATTCACCTCAAGAGAGGCCTCAGTTACCATCTGATAGTGTGGTGTGTGTAAGCAAACCAAATCCTATTAATTAAATTCCCTTTTGCTTCAGTTAATATTTGATTTTTTTCATATATATATGCAAGCAATGGCCTCAAGTTATACCTATTTCAGCTAAATTTCAGGGTACTTTTGGAGGTGAAATTCTACACCAAAGGAAAGACAAGAACTGGGTGGTGGTTTTGGTTTTTTTTTTTTTTTTTTTTTTTTTTTTTTTTTTTTTTTTTTTAAAATCTCGGGTAAAACCTCTGCTTTCTGAAATGTGGAGCAAAAGGACAGTAGTACTTCTGTTTCCACCCTGCCCTGGTCTTTGGCTGTGTTACGTTAAGGAAGTTACTCCTTATGCAAGTGGCAGCAGCTGTGAACCAGCAGGTACAGAGAACAGCCCTGTGTGTGTGTGTCCTGCAGGAACTCCAGGTGTGGAGCTGCCCTTTCTTGAGCTACTTCAAGGGAAAGGTAATTCTTGGTGTGCAAATAGCATAAATATCAGTGCAGTAAAGAACTGTACTTGCATAAACATATTTACACAGGGAATCTGCAGCCTTAGGCAGCATCTAAGCAGTGATTTTAGAGATCATCCTTGCATCTCTGGTGCGGTGCTGAGAGACTAACAGGTGCAGACCTCTCGACATGCAATTGATTTCGGTCTCCTTACTGTGGCCGCTTTGCATGTGGCTGCTCACGGGTGTTAGCCTCACTCCTCTGCCGGCAGCCACGCCAAGCCGCCCCGGACAGAGGTAAATGGTCTTGTTCCAGAAGCTGCAGCTCCTAGCCTTGCACTTAAGCTCAAAGCCGCCGGTGTACAGGGAGGAAAGCTCAGCCATGCAGAGCCCTAGGGGTGGCAGCGCTCTCCTGGCCTGAAGATCCCCCACCCCCCTCCCCAGGCAGACCAGCCTTCCGAACGAGGCAGCCAGGCTGCCGCGGGGAGATGGCGCCAGGTAGCAGGTCAGAGGAGGGGGCCGGTGTCACCGCCTCAGGGTGAGGGGCAGCAAGGCACGGCAAGGCTGCACCGCACTCCCCGCCCCAAGCCGGGAGCAGTGCCACGCGCCTCTTCCCCGCCTCCTCCTCAGCCTTGATCGAGACGCTGGAGGCTTCTGATGGCGGGAGGGAGCGCATGAAATAAAAACAAGTGTGTGTGGCGCTAGGGGAGCGTGATCTCTGCTCCCACTCACCGGCCGAGCCGCCTTGCCCAGTCGCGGAGCCGGGAAAACTAGGTAAAGTTTGTCGGTCATCGTGATCCACGGGAATAAGACGCGCCCAGCCGGTGCGGCGGCGCGGGGCTTTGTTCCTAGTGGAGCGGAGGAGATCCGGCGGCGCGAGGTGAAGGGGCCGCTGCATTGGGGACTGAGGAGATGGCGGCGGCCCCCACAGTCGCCGCTACCGAGCGACGGGGCTCTGCGCGCTCCCCCCGTAGCGTTTTAGGGCGGGAAGGGCGCAGTTCCCGGTGGTGGGGCCAGGCGGGGGCTCGGGCAGTCCAGAGGATTGGGAGCGCTGTCCACTGGGACAGTGTTGGCGAGTCCATATTACAGGGAGGGTGGAGGTGGTTGGAGCCCTGCCGCAGGGAAGGCAGGATGGCGCCGAGGCTGAGGGGCCGTGCCATCTGCAGGCAGGCTCCGGCCGAGGGGGCGGGAAGGCACTCTCGTATCTCCGTAGTCAGGCTAGCTCTCTCCATGCTGGGCAACTTAGAGTTTCTAAGTTTTTCTTAGAAAGTTTCTTCAGTCTGTAGGTTTGTCAGGCAGGGGGACTCCCGGTCTGGGGCTGAGGTGCGTCAGCCAGCGTGGAGCCGCTCTCCACAACGGCTGGCTCCTAGGGTCGACGTCCACAGGCAGCCCTTGCTGAGGCTGCCCTGCAGCACATCTGTTGGTGTGTATGATAAATGGTGTTGTCTTTGGTACTCACCCAGATCTCTTCCGATGCCCAGCTTTTCTGAACTGTTGGCAGTGTCTTGCCATCACTGGCTAAAATTTCCAGCTGCTCAAAGCTTTCTGGTGCCTTTTTTAGATAAATTATCCTTACTGAGGATCGAGATTCAGGATCTTTGTGGGTCCTCTTACAAACGTCTAGGTTTTAAACAGCTTTTGTCATTGGTGCTGGCCAATAGCGCAGGCTGGATGGCTCAGGCTCCACAGCTGTGATCCTCCATGTAAGGTGGTCTCCTGAATGTTAAGAAGCTGCACCTAACCAATAGTCAAATTTCCAAGACTAGGATTAGGTGAAAACGACAGTATTTTCTGTAACTTGATTTTTTTTATTTTCGAATGCTGCTTATATGTTTAACAGCCTTTTTTTTTTTATGCTGAGAAGTGCTTGGTGGTAGTCATTACATTTGTAATTGCAGTGTTTACTTTCTACTAGTTATGAAATGAAACACTAGTGAGAGCTACAAGGGCTTGGGGACTACTTTATGTGATATTTGATAGGAAATTTCTGTATGCTGCTCTACTTCGACTGATTACAGATGTCTTAAGCTGGCTAATTTTTAAAAGAAACAGCTACAGTTAGTCTAGGCTAAGCAGGACTTGCCTAAACTAATGAGATTTCTGATGAGTTTGAAGCTGTGAAAGAGAACCTTTGAGGTATTGAAAGTAGTGGGTTTTTCATCCTACATAGCCAGAATTGGCACTTTTTTTTGTGTAACTAAATTGATTATTTCTAATACCTAATGTTTGTTGGAAAGTTTAATTAGTGATGTAATTTATTGAAAGTACACATGCTCATGAATCAGGGCTGCATTGCCAAGAGTTTTCTATGATTCAAGTTAAAACATTACATGATTCAGCTTAGACTGTGTGTGTGTCCCAGGGAATTATTATTTAGAGAAGGCAGTGGCAACAAGTAGATTAATCAGTATTCCTTTCAATCGCTGATGTAATCCAAAGTGTCTTTCTGCGGGTCACACTTTGTTTTACTAAAACAGCTGTGGTATTTTGGGATATCATCACCATTGGCATTGCCTTCTTTGGCCTGCTCTTGTTTTCTGGTCATTCAGAAAATATTTATACCTGGAACACAGAATCCACTAAAGGGATCTTTTTCTTTCTCTCTCTGGACTGCTTGCAGGGTGGCATGTGAGTCCATTCCTGAAGCTTATCTGCCTCTGATTATAAGCTCTATGGCTAGCAGATCAGAAGATAGCACTGAGATAGAGATTTAATAATCCAGAGTATTGGAAAAAATAGAGCAATTTCTTTTGCATTAGACAAAGCTGATAGAGAGTCTCTTAATCTCTTTTGGCTGACTTTCCTTCTCTGGAAGTGACTATTATGGCAGAGAATGAGTTGGTATTTGTGAGAGATGGCTGGCACTTATTTGAGTAAAACGTTGTTAGTATAATTGCCTGTGTGTCTCCTAAAATATAGTCTTTAACAAAAAGACAGATGGTAACTAAAATAGTGCAGTTCTGAAATTGCAGAACAGGTGTACTGAAGGAAAACCAATATAAGAAAATTATTTTAGAAGTCAGTAAAAATACTATAGAAACTTAATAATTGGTTAGCATTTAATTTTAAGGTTTACAGTTCAGTTTTATTCCTGGTGAGAATGTCTAGTGGTGTTTTTCTGGCTGCCAGTTGAAGAACAAGATTGTTAACTCATTTGCATTTTGGAAGTATCTTCTGATCCTTACTGAGTACCTGTTTGAGAATATACAATTTCCCCTGTAGTAATCAGCAGTGAATGTGCCTTATGTATCAGCTTCACAACACTTGTCAGAAATTAACAGCTTTATTTATTTATTTGCCACAATTTTGCCCTTTCAGTGCAACTTAAAGTATTACATGATTCAGTTTGTGTCCTAATTCTGGCACTGGCATTGGCATCTGGTGTTGAGCAAAATTAGCAAGATCACAATGGAAGTCTTTATATGTTAAGTAAGGTACTCATGATGATGATTTGAGAGTGAAAACGTATTGTTTCAGTGAAATGGCACTGTAGAGCAATTCTTGTTTACCATCTGGAAATTTTTAGCACTAAGTGTGGATCTATAGGCTAAACCTGACCAGCAACAAGGAAGTGAAGCCTAGAAAAGAAGAACCTTTGCAGGTCAAGTTAACCTTAGTTCCTGTGCCTCCGTGCAGAGGGCTGAAATACAGAACTGAAAGTAACCAGAAGTTATCATATCGTAATGACAGTCTATGTCACCTGCTACACACCAGTCAATAGCTACACACCTGAGCTATTGCTGAAGAGTCTCTTGGAAAATATCAGCTCTCCAGCTGAGAAGGAATATGTGTGATAGGTGAGGTGGGAGACAGAGAGTGNGTTTTAGTTTGGTTGGACTGGGTTTGGGATTTTTTGTTCTGTTGTTTCTCCTAGTCTTAGTACCTTTGTGGGTAGAAGAAGAGAAGCAAACCAGATGACTGGATAGCCTCTCTGAAAGTTTGGTTCCTGCTTAGTTATTTCTTACACAGCAGGCCTGTAACAGGGATTCCTGTGTAAGTATTTGCAGGTGTTTGTCAGCAGATTATTTTAGTGAGGGCTAGGGAAAGCAAGCATCTGGGAAATGTCAAAGCTATTAAAGGTTTTGGCAGGCCAATGTCCCCAAGGTGAAGCCTGCTATTTGCTGATGAATAAAAACTGAGTTTCAGAAAAACAGCCTGCAATATCATATTTTACTCCTAGGGATGGAGCAGGCTCTGTTTCTGATAAATGGGAGTTTGAGGTTTTCTTGTGTTTATGGTAGTGTGAGGGAGTCTGCAGTGATAATGGTAATACACTTAATGCATGTAAGTGCCTCCTCGCCCTTTCATCCCACTTGATTTGGTAGTCTTCTGTATTAATGCATTTCACAGTGTAACTGTGCTTTTAAAGTTGCTATTTTTTAAAAGAGCTTAAGAATATAACTGGATTTCCATTTGTTAACTTCTGGAAAAGAGTATAGCTTTTCTGTGCTTGATACATTAAGCCAGAATTTTCATAGTCTGCAGGGTCTCTTGTAGTGATCTGCCAGTGATAGGAAATTAACATTGCCTTGCTTCACAGGGATTAGGTGTCCACCTTTCTTTTTTCTTTTGCTCACTACTCCCTCTCTCATCTTGCCCACCCCACCATGCTACTATCTAATTACCCTGCAGGTACAGACCTGTGTGGTAACAGAATTGAGATAATGAATTGCTTGAGGCATAAGGTGGCAGATTGATACGCAGCAATCTAATGAACAGATGTGTTGATGTAGGCTGCTTTCAGTGTACATCCATTGAAAAGGATCTGAGGAAATTAAGCACTACCTTGTGTACCTTGCATACCATTTCTCAGACTCTATGCTTTGTAAGCACATTATCATTGATCAGTAGAAGAAGCGTGTTTACAGCTGTCTTTTTAGTTGAAGTAAAATAGGTGGCCTTCCTTCTTCCATAGGTCTTTCTGTAATTATTCTTTTTCTGCAGCTAGTACTACTAAAATTATTTTGAGAAGATAAGGTAAAAAGATCACTAATGTGTAATTTGATGAGGGATATTTTTATTTGTGTAATATTGCCTTGTTGGATACCAGGGTTTCTGCTGAAATATTTCCTCTATCAGTGTTTCTTTGGGCCATATAAAGCCTGTTGCACGTTTTATCTTTTGGCAGACAAAAACTTCAGGTTTTTGCAAGGCTTCTTGGTTGCCAAAATAGGACATTTTTGTGTCCTAATCATCCTTATTCATTCTGATTACTGCATTTTGGGCCTTTTTCTGTGCACTCAGGTTTCCATATCTCTTATTTTAGTGATTCAGCATGTTGCTGCAGTTGAAAGTGACCCAGAGGAGACTTTCATCTGGCTTGCCACCTGTTCTCTGGAGGGGATGAGGAGGGCCCAGAGAACTGTGTTCTGCATTCTGCACCTCCTTTCATGCTGCTGGTCTGTGTCAGGATGCTTCTGTTGCTTCTTGTTTTGCAGAAGTGGCTATATCCTCCTTATCCATTCCTCTGGCAGCAGTAGTGTCAGTAGCTCAATCCTCTGATATACCAAGTTTTTTTCCTGTTTTTTGGGCTGTGGTTGTGTTTGTAGTGGTTAGCAGAGATAGCTTGCTGCTGTTAGCTAAGTTGGTAGTTTAGCAGCATAGGGGGAATTGAGGGCAACCCACTGTGAAGAAGTGGGGGTAAAACCAGTGTTGGAATCTGAGACTAGACCATTGTGGTAAATAATCCAGTATTCAGGCAGCCAAGAAGAGACAGATACCACAGAACTGTGTTTGGGGTGCTCATCTGCAGTCTGGAAGAAAAAGTGGGAAGGAGCTTGAAGATGAGCCTTCCACATCAGAGATCAGTGTACTGGCTTAGAGGTCTTCCAGTTTTGCCTCTTTGTATGCTGTACACGCAGATTATCCCCTTCCTGCTTCAGTGCTTTAGTATGAAGTGCAGTTGCTGTAACAGGAGAGACTGAGATGTGCTCAGGTCAGGCATTCCTGGCTGTTTTACACCAACCACAAGCTAGTGGATTACTCCATTAGAGGTTTCTTTCAGAGCTGGGTGGTTTATAATGCCTGGCTTTAGCAGTGTTAAGTTCTGTACGACATCGTGAGCATCCTTGTTTTCTGCCTCTCATGGAGCTAGTGAGGAGGGAGACATGATCTGTGTTCCACAGCCTGGTGTGACTTTTCCCCTAATTGTAAATGAGTTAGTCATGGAAATACAGCCTTTGTGCATGCAAGCTTTTGATGAATGGGTGATAGTGACTTGTTACAGGATACTTTTCTAACAGTGTTCTGGAAATAGTAGCTATAAAGTATATCTTTGTGGGTATTGTGTACTTCTGGGAACATCTGATTTTCTGAAAATATGTGCTAGGTTTTGTTTACCGGGGGATCTGAACTTTTCTGTAGTGTTTGCAATTGAAATGTAATTTTTAACAAATTGTTGATATTATACATCTGCCAGGTTATGGGTGATTTGCCATTTTTTAATTTATTATATATACATGAAGAAACTTTAGCTGCCTGGATTTTGGTAAAAACCAATTCCTTCTGGCTTTGTTGAATGAGTTGTTACCTGATTATAGCTAATAAACACATAGACTGTTGTAGTGGTCAAGAAATGAGAACCTAGGTCTGTGGTTTAATTAATTGCTGTTGATTTTAGTATGTAATCAGTTTAATTTGTGCTTGAAAAACCTCTGAAAACACTTCCTTTAAGAGCACAAAGTATTTCACTAAGTTAGAAATAAGTCATTCCTGAGGCATGCTATCTTGTTTTTCAGTCACTCAATTATTCTTGCAGTTGGCAGCCACACTCAGTCTTTAGGACTATTTTTATTTTCAGTTGAGGTGGATTTGATTTGGAAGATGAAAAGTCAAGTACAACCTGTTACTGCAGGTTCTGGGAAACCTGGCATTTCCAGTGGCAAATTCAGTATGTTGGAATGTTTAAGGTCAAGCTCTGGGGGAAAAAGTAGGGTTTTTCTAGTAGTAGACTGGATTTTAAGTAATAAACTTTTAGATTAGTAGATTTCAATGGAACCACTGAGATTGTTTTTAGCTTGTTTCCTAAAATTTCTCTTTGTTTTGTCTGGTCTAGCCCCAATATTGGATTTTTTTAATCTGTAAGGTTATAAGTATCGAAAAAACCCCTGCTATTCTGTTATTATAGCTGCTCTTGTCTTTGAGTATGGTTTGTTGAAATAAATACTCTTTCAAATATCAGCAATATGCACGTTTTAGAAGTGCATCTTCAATCCTTAAGTAAAATATAGCACATAAATATGGGCAAGTCTTATATACTTTATGACTGTGGAAAGAAATGACTAACAATTCTGTAGTTGTTTTCAAAGGAGTTGCATGTTTTGTGCTTTTTGTAACCTTGCAGGTGTTCCCTTTCAGCAGGGATTCAGCAGTGGCCTTGCTGCAGTTGATTCCAGCTGTTCTGTGTTATTTTGAGAGCTTTTTGTGTTCTGCAGTATTTTATGGATGCTAATATTCTTTTACTTGTCTAATTTCTTTCTGTCTTATATACTGTGATTACATAAAATATTTTGGTGCTGCCCTACCGCTTCTTTGCTGCCTGCCTTCCAAAAGTATATTTAAATGTATTAGCTTGGATCTTATGTTAAGATTTGTCTGTCTGTATTAAATTACATATGTGTTTAAAGACACTTAATGATGGGGTAGAGGAGGAAATAGGTTTAGTTCTGGCTTGACACTTAATATTCTTTCATAGACTTCTTGCCTTTTGCAGCTTAAAAATTCTGCATTTTCTGTCTAATATTTTGCTTTTACTTCTGTGCTGCTTTCTGGAATGTGCTTAATTTGTGATATTTTCTCCCCCCTTCCCCCACCCCCAGCCCTGATAAGCACTGGACTTTGCTCCAAGCAGTAGCTTTGCTGAAGCACAATAGTTTTATTGTTAGCGTTGATAAAGTGCATCATGAGATTTATAGTTCCATCTAGGAAATGAACCTTTAGAGGAGTTATGCCAGAAGCTGGTTAAAACTCCATTCCCCAGGAAGTACAAGTGTAGCATGTCAGAATCTTTTGGCTTTTGCTGGGAGTATCCTTTTGTTTAATACCTGCTCTCTGCTGTGCAAAGGTACTTTGAAGAAAACTAATTTTAGAAAGTGCAGTTTTAACTTTTTAATTCTATATCACGGAAACACTTGACTGTTCCCTGTGTGTATACATGCTGTTACTCTATTTTGTTTTGAAATGCAGATGCTCATTCTGCCGTGAAAAGAGAATAGCTGTTCTCTTTGTATGTTAGGGTCATAAAGTGTGTCAACAAACTGACCCTTCCTGAAAGCTGGAGACTAGTTAATGAGGCGCTCCAGCTTTCATTATGGCCTGCAGGAGATGGTATACCACTTTCCAAGAAAGAGGATTTGGGGGCTAATTGGGAAAGAGTGGCTGTGTTCAGCTGTGACATCTTGAATCCAAAAGTACAGAACAGTACTTTGCAGAAAACCAGGACTGAAACATTGATTCTCGGTCTAGTTTAAGACAATAGATTTAAAATGGTCAATGATCATGTGGTACAAGATCACATGTTGCTAGAAGGACCTGATAAATAATCAGAAGAATCTTTGAGAATTGTTTTCTGATGGCTTGTGCTCAATTGCGAAGAAGAGAGCCCCTAGTTCAGTGAATTAACACTTCATATAAAGACTAAGTTGTCCTGGTTAGTGCTTTTATCTGTGTGCTTTTAAGTGAGACTATGTCCCCTGCAGGTATGAGATTTTGTGAAAACATAGTTATTCTGCTTAATGCAGAAAACTTGGTTAGGCTGAGCTGGACTGAAATGTGAATAAAATTGTGTTGGTTGTGCATGGCCTGGTTTTTGGTAGCAGGGGATCACCCAGGTGCCTTCTATGAGAAGCTGCTAGAAGTTTCCACCATGTCCAGCAGAGCGAATCCCTGACGGGTCTGAAGATAGATATGTCGCTGGCCAAAGCTGGGCCAATTAGAGATGATGGTAACACCTCTGTGATAACATATTTAAGAAGAAAATTGAAACAAAGTGGGGGCACAATGTTTTTATATCCAGAGAAGAGGAGGTGGTGAGACCATGTGAGGGAAACAACATGGAGACACCAAGGTCAGTAGCGAAGGAGGGGCAGGAGGTGCTCCAGGTGCTGGAGCCGAGATTCCTCTGCAGGCCGTGGTGATGATCATGATGAAGCAGCTGGGCCCCTGCAGCCCATGGGGATCCACAGGGGATGCAGAGGTCCACCTGCAGCTTGTGAGGGAGGTGCTCATGCTGCAGCCAGTGGATGCCTGCAGGAGGCTGTCATCCAGTGGGAGACCCGCTGGAGAGAGGAGGTCCCTGCTTCCAGGCTGGAGAAACCTGTCCTTGGAGGACTGCACCCTGTGGAACAGTGCCGTATGCTGCAGCAGTTTTGGGAGGACTGTTTGCCTGTGGGAGGGACTCACGTTGCAGTGATTTTGGGAATACTGCTGCCCATGAGATTGGAGAAGTTCACAGAGAACTGTTTCCTGTGGGAAGGGACCCCAGGGTCTTACAGGGGAAGGACTTCTCTCCCTGAGCAGTGGAAGAAGATTTGGGGTGACAAACTGACCAAAACCTCCACCCCTCTTGTACCTCTAAGTTGAGCCATTTTGCCCTTGGAGTCCTTCTTCTGGTTCTTACCTTGGCTCATGAACCCTTTGTTAATTTTTTTCTCTCCTCTGCTCAGCTGTAGCAGGGGAGGGTAAGTGAACGGCTTTCATGGGTGCCTGGCGTTTGGCCAGCGTCAGACCACAGCAGTATTCTGGGTAATCATTCTAATTTCAAAGACTTTGACTTGTTGCTCTGGGAGGGACTGGAGGGATATAGTATGTGTGGATGGGAGGTGGTGAACATTCCTGGAGGGGATTAATTTTGAGGTGGCTTAGATGCTTTGATCCTTTCCATCTGCAGGTTGGCTTGTTTTAGCTTGCTAATGTAGGGCTAGCAAGTTCCCGTCTTCCTTTTATGTTTGGAAAATTGCTTATAGCCCACACATGACTGTAATTGGGGAGAGATTGTTCATTCTTGCTAGTAGGAAGGCATTTCTCTATCTGCTGACATGGAGTTCCAGACTAGATAGAGGGAATGCAAGAAGAATGTAGATGGGGAAGCAGGGCTGCACAACTCCTAAGCTACAACTCTTGAAGGAATTTACACTAATTGTCCAGAACAACGTCATATGTTCTGCAGGATGAAGGAATTAAAATTGCCCAGTAGCATTCTGAGCCTCCTCTGTGTCTCAGTGTATAATGTTGTGGTTGTCTGTAGTACTTGGTTACTGCATAGAAACTTTAGTGAATTTAGGAAAATTTTATTTATTGACAATCCACATTAGTTCACTCTCATGAACATGTTTTTCATGTTTATTTCAGCTTCAGACCTCTTAAACATGGGTAGAAGGGGTCATATACATTTAGGTGACCTGAAAATAGACAAGGGGCTGGTGATAGCAAATTTTATGCTCTGCTTCTCAACCAAATACGTTAAAGACTGTTAGGCTTGTTCTCGGTTCAACTTGTGTTGCCCTGCCTCCTCTCCAGCTGTTCTTTTAAGTCAAGATTTTCCAAAAGAATGAGGATTTTATTTGCATTGTGTTTTCTCAGAGTTCTGCTTGGGTGCTTATTCTGCAGCTAAGATAGCACTGGTCGGGTTATAGAGAGATGTAATCCCCTACCTCTTGCCCACCCCAGCAGACATTTTGAAAATTTTGTATGTGCACGTGTCATTTGGAACTTTTTGTCTCTCTGAGGGTATTTATTTCTTATTAAGATAGAAACTAGCAGTACATAAATCGGAATCCTGGCATAAGCTTATAATCTTTTTTTAGTGGAATTTCCCTCAGTGCTGCTTCTACATTTAAAGATTTTAGGAATTTGTTTTGGATTGGGATCACTCTGATTATTTTAAGATCTCACAGAATTTCGTTCGGACATGTGTTTGATAAATGCTGTGTTCTAGGATGAATAAATGTAGTCTGTCTAGGTTTGATTAGGTGACTTACCTTGATGCTTTCGTAATTTGTGGCTCATTCTAGGTGCATTGAGGTCCTAAGGAAAGAATATTAAGCACTTTTCTCACCCACCTCACAGAGGTCTTTTTAAAAGAAACCAGGGGCAGTTGAAACCTCCTGAACTCACAGTGACTGTCACCTGCTGGTAGCTGGGCCTCTGCTCACAGGAGATTGTGTATTTGAGGTTAAATTTGAGTAAACCGAATAAAGTGTGGGGGGTTTTTTTGTGTTTGAGAGATCTTGGGTGATATAGTAGTGAAAAAAAAAAAAAGAATTGGCAGTTCTGCCATCTGCTACCATTTTTCAGGAGCAGTTAGTGGATTCTAGTAATTGAATTGCTTTCTTAACAAATGTCTCTTTAAGAAAATAAGGTGATGACTAAAGGAAGTTGAGTGAGTCAAAGAAAATGAATTGTGCAATACCTGTAAAAATTATTTTTTTTGAGGACTGTGGTAGGTACTGGAATCTATTATATGAGGACCTTTGGGGGACCTTGGAAGCCAATTGTTTGTTGCTGTCTCTGTGGAAGTATTTGCTTCTAGGTTTAGATAGGTCAGTCAGTGGTGAAGAGGAAGTCTTAGCATAGTTCATAATGCAAGTAAGCATTGCAGTAGATTATAAGCTATACAAGCTTATGATGACTGCAATGCTTTGAAATGATGACATGAGTTGGACAACTAGAAGTCTAAATTCCAGGTCATCTGATTCTGCTAGAAATTTTCACTTAGATGACTTTGTAGGATCACCTTGCTTTCCTGAGACTGAGCTCACTGGAACACTGAGTTACATGAATGAAATCTTAATCTCAGTTCAGGCAGCCTGATGTTGGGAGGATACTTCACATAAAACAAGAAGTCTTTAAGGGATTCTCTACTTTTCACAAAGCTCATTCAGTCACAGAGAGACAGTTAAACAAAGCCATCCTTCAAGAGGGAGAGTAATAGAAAGATAATCAATTTTCTGCAAAATGTTACTATGACAAGACATATCATTTAGTCTGAAGACATCTGTCTGTACTTGCAGCACCTGCAAGCAGTAAGAGCAAAAAGGGCATCTATATGTTGTGGTACAGGAACTATACAATTAATAGGTATTGTGTATGTACATATTTTGCAGGGAAAAGATTAACTTGTCACGGTTGAGTGAATAGAATACAGTAGTTCAGATTACTAAACTGCAGAATTTGGTTTGGCTTAACTTTAAAGAATTTTATCACTTATTCTAAGAAAAATACTTCATTTTTTATTTGCTTGCAAAATGGTATTTCTTTGTTTAAAAATATCTGCGCTGGTATTTATGTCTTACTACCTGTTCTATCAGCAGTACATTTTGATTTCCAGAGTCCAAGTTGCTCTCATATATAAACACAGTATGCTTGTGACTGTATGAAGGACATTGTGGGGGCAGATTGGACTCTCAGGTGCACATGGTGAACTGTGGTGTCCTAGGTTGTTAAGGTGGTGAAAGAATAACTGGAAAGCAAAAAGGTAGACAATTGCAGGTAGGGGAAGGTGACAGTCGCAGTCAGTGTAATAACAGGCTGTGAATTGAACTTAAACTGAACTGAAAACTGGTTTGACTAGCTATCTGACATTTTGTTCTCCTTTGCGCGTTACCCTGTGCCACCACCCTTCCTTCTGCCCCCTGTAAAAAAAATTCAGGCCTAGTGGGATCTGATACAAGTCTGAAATGAAATGTTGCCTTAATTTCTCATAATAATATTGGGAAGCTTTTTCAGATGCTTTGGTAAACATTTTTATTTCTCACTTAACTGCTTTTTTGATGTACAGAGGAGAAATGGATATTCTTAGGAATACCTATGTGGCTGTATAGGGGTTAAGTGCTATTTAAAAATTTTTTTAGTGGGGGGGGGAAGTTTTCTAACTGTAGTCAAGTATTTTTGGAATTTGCCCTGTCAGTTAGTAATATTTCACTAATTGAAGCAACCCTTTATTTAAAACAGGCTCACAGCAGTTCGTCTGGAGAGTTGGCTTGTGGGCAAACTGAGGTATGTTCATTCATTGGTGATTCAACATATTTTATATGCTGATGTTTCTGAAGTAATGCTTTTAACTTGGAAGAAAGTAATCACATCTGTGCATTCCTTGTGGTTTCTCTACTGCTGAGCGTTGCAGCTTATAAAAAAATTTACTGTCCTGCAATCTTGTGTGTAGTGAAAATTAACAAACGAAACAAGCATATAGTCAGTAGGCTCTCTTTGGCTGTTAGTATTAGGTTTGTTTGGCAACATTAAGGCATTATAAATCTTTGCTGAAAGAACATTATGAAGAGGTAGTTCTCTCTTTTCCCCTTTCTCTTATGTACACTCTTGCTTGTGAGAACGGTGTGTATTCTGACTATAGTTTGCTCGATATGCTTATATGTGTTTGTAGAAAGTGAGTTCTTGTTTGGAAATCCTGCTTTTGCTGTAAAGGAAAGGACAGGGCCTATGTTGATGTACAGTGACAGTTGGAAAATTTCCTGCTCTGAACTGCATTATACAAAGAAAGTTACATGATTCTGAAAGGTCAACGTGCAAATCTTGAGTAGCTAACTGTACACTACCAGGTGGTGTTTTGCCAATACTGCAGAATCACTGCTTGCACTTAGTTGCTTGGTTTTGTCAAATGGCTTGCTGCTTGTTAAGAAGTCTACTTTGCCAGATAAAAATATTTTGAGAGTAAAACTTCTAACCATCCGGCATTTTGGGTGAAATCTGTTGAGTGATGAAGACCTGCTAATACTTTTGACTGGACTGAGACTTGGTAGCTTTTTTTTTGAAAAATTACCTTGTCATCGTTAGTAGATGATTGCAGACATACTTCAGGTTTTGTTTGACAAAACAATATTTGTGCTTTCCATTAACAACATTTATAAAAATACCAGCCTGTAGACCTGCCTTGTCAACAGACCTGTGAACAAACATATCGGGGCAGTAAAGATGCTTCAGAAGTTTTAGTTGATTTCAACAGCAATATTGATACACTGCATGATATAGTCTGTAATAATGAAAATGTTACTGGAATAATTGGATGTCAAAACTAACTAAGCCTTTTAAATAAGCATTCTGTGGTCTCACTTGTTTTTTTGTTATAAATTTCCATGAAATTTCAGATTTTGGTAAATGTATCATGGGGCTATAGCTTTTGTAAATTGCTGTGATCTAGAAAATTACTTCATTTGAAGAATCTATTCTAGAAGTGCTTTCTGGTTTTTTTTTTTTTTTTTTTTTTTTTTTTTTTTTTTTTTTCTGTGGAGTAGAAGGAGTAGGAATAACCTGATAATGAATGAAACCCTTTAAAAGTGCAAGAAAAAAAAAAATCTAACCTGTGATGAAGTAGAAATTATGAAGCCTTTAAAGGAAACTTGTTTTCTGAGAAAAGAGCAAAAAAGCAGAGTGGTTTTCCAATATGCCAATATGAAAGTACCCATGGTGCTATAGATGTGAATGGAAACTGAAGATCTCTGATGAAGTGATACTGATGAAATTGGAGAATATTTGATAAGAAGAGTGAGGCTTTGTGGAGCTTTGTGGTTGGTAGAAGGAAGAGGTTGGTGTTTCAAGTGGATTCTTTGGGCCGTTGAAAAGGATCATGAAAATCAAGTTAAGCATGTGTCTTGGTGAGTTTTTCTTTACTTACTGTGATGAGAGATCCTGATTTTAGTGACAGAGAAATAACTAGGATAGCTATTTAGAAGTTTAAAGTGCATAGTTTTTTGAGCCAAAAGGAAAGAGCACATTGGTTGAGTTAAGCAACAGTTGCATTTTATGTAATTGTCTCTTCTTGATGTAATAGTTTAACTATTTGTCCTTGGGTGAGTGTCCAAGTTAATCAGCTACAGAGCAGGCACTGTATAATAACTCCATAAAAGTCTGTTGTATTTGATTTCCATTTCCAGAAGAGCTTTAGGTCGTGTAGCTGAATGTCACCCTTGTACTTACGCCACTTTACGTTATTCTGGTTCATTCATACGGCAGAGAAATTAAAGTTCGAAGCCTCAGGCCAGTAGCAACAAAACTTTTCCTGGCTGGATGAGAACATAGAGTGATTCCAGTTGGTTGCAGCCTGCACTGGTCAGTGACCTGAATTTATGAAATTTGTCAAGATGGGTATTTTCTTGTACTCTTGCTAGAGGTAAACATTTGAATGGGAATAGCTAATTGAAAGGGTGGAGACCATTTGGACAGGCTGGCAAGGGTGTTATCCTACCTTCAGCCGGTGACTGAAGTAACTGTGGAAATGATTATTAATAAGATGGGAATAAGGTTTACTTAATTAAAATTCTTTTATATCTATAGAAATTTGAGGTTCAGCAGAAGTAGGTATAATTATGATTATTAGATTGCTATTGATGCATTCTTGTACCATAACATGGTATGCTTTGCTGCTAAATTTTTCTTACATTTGCTCTCTGAAATAAAGGTTGAACCTGACATGGCAAGTGCTTTCCCTTTCTGTATGGCAAAGTGTGAGTGCATGTGGTGCTCGGCATGTCTGCCAAAGCCTCAATACTCTACTTTCCGTAGTACTGATTCAGGTACCAGAATATAAAGGATGGTTAGAGCTGGAAGCAATGTGGAGATTGGAAGAGGAGCCTTATTTTGCTGTTTGTCACAGTGAGCAATATGTCTGCTACTGTGTTACCGTCCCCCTTAGCATTTTTAAAAACAGTTGTGCATCATGAAAATGTTGTCATAATATGAATGATAGTTTTAACCAGGAAGTTTGACACTAATGCTTGCTGTGGTTTTTTTTTGTGTGTGTATGTGTGTGTGTGTGTGTGTATCATTCATGTTCTTCAGTAAAAATACAACCTTCCTACTACCTGCACTATTTCAAAGTTTCCAAGTTTCCTCTGATTTGTTTAGGTGGTGAGTGTGGGTTCTGTATATTATCCGTGGTTAGTAGCAATAAGGGAATAATCAAGGCTTTGATCCAGTATACTGCTTTAATATGAAACACTTGTGTTCAGTGGTTGGTACCACCAATTTTATAATATCAAAAATAAAAAAATAGATGGGATGCAAAATCTACAGTTGCAAGTAGCATGTTTTTCATCAGCTTGTGTTTTCAAAGACCACACAAGAATACCAGGATAAATGCAAAATAAATTACTAACCACAAGTTGTCTGCTCTCCAGTGAAACTAATGAATTTGCATCCTGGAGCAGGATTATTGAGTAAACATTTCTGATTTTTGGAGTGGCACTTATCCTATAAATTTTTTTGAAGAAGTTTGTGTAATACTAGTTAGATTCTGTTTCCTGAAAATGGTTGATTATCACTTTATGGAAAAAATTGTCAAAGCCTCATTAAAAGAGCAGGAAAAAGGGAAACTAGATGTCATGAAAGAAATTAAGCTTTACCCAAAAGTGCACAATGGAGATTTTAATTTTCCACATGAGGTTCTCTCTTGCTTCCTGAATTACTGAATACAAAATTTTGTAAGCCAAAAATTTTGAGTCTTCGGGCTTAATGAAGTGCCAAAAATGTTTCTGTTTTAAGTTGTTATATAAAATATGTTGGTTTAGATTACAGTTTGGAATAGTTGTCACTACATTAAATAAGATAAATTTATAAAAAGAGGAAATAGCTAAGGACATAATTCCAGGCATATACACAAATTGTTCTTTTCAATATGAGTTACTATCATTAGTGCAGATGGTAATTAACTACAGCTATTTACACACAGAAACAGGAGCATTTGGAATACCCTACCCTACCCTACAAGAATAAACTGAAGTACCTGCTTTGGTGTGGAGAGCATAGGTGTTGAATGAAGATGTTTTGGCCACAGATGCTGGTCTGCACTCTGTTCCTTGTTTAGTGTAACTCCAGCCTTTCAAAGTATAACAGCCAGGTAGACTTCCCGCAGTCATTAATACTGTCTTTGTCAGTCGGTCCTATGAGCAATGCTGATAGCCTGGTTTAAAGTAGGTAAATAAAGGTATGGGTGGGGAGAAGAGGAAACTGCTCTGAGATTGCCATTTCTTCATCCTGCTGAATACCTTTAGTGAGATCTTCCTGCAGACTTGGAAAGCTTGTTATCTTCTGCTTTTGAAGATGTAATAACCTGACTGATGACCTCCTTGATAAATGCACTTTCAGTGTTTATGCTTCCTTACCTTAGTGCAGCAGCTGCTGAATGCACCTATATGTGCAGTGTGCAATTGTCAACTTCCTTACCTGTGTACTTCTGTCCTGGATGTGGATTTTTTTGTGGAGGATAGTGGGTAGAAAAGATATATCTGAAAGATACCACTTCTGTGCTGGACACATTACCTGCTTGAAGTGCTAAGAAACTTCATGTTACTAATCAACTTCAACAAGTAGCACACTTGCCTCAAGCAGGATTGTCAAGGTAGGAGAGAAAACTCAGCCTGTGAGCCTAAATTAAATGGGTAAAAATATTCACTGCATTAGTATCAGTAATATTTCTTCTATCTCTTAGTGATTGATTTAGTGACATACATCTGCATTCCTCTCAGCTATTTTTTTTCTGGCCAGTGTTCTGACACATAGCTGCTTCTGTCTGTCCTTCTTCTAGTGCAGGTCTGACCTCTTCTTTTGCTTTCTCTCCCTTCTTTGCAGAATTTGGTAAATTTCCTGGTTGTTCCTTGTTAGATTGCTCCTAGTTGTTTCCTTGGTAGATGTCCTGGTTGGTGGTGGGGTTTTTTTGCATGTGTGTGTGTGTTTGTTTGTGTGTTGTTTCTTGTTTTAAATTATTGTTTTGTTTGTTTTTAATATCTGGTTCTTACCACATCAGAAATTGCTGCAAGAGAAGTCTTGATAGCTCTTTGGTATTTGGCCTTGTATCTGCATTGTATCACAAGAGGGTTAGGTTGCACATTGCTGCAGTCCTTTGTTACTTCTGGAAGCTGGCTCATTAGGGACTATCAACACGAGGGAGGAAACATGCATGTAAACTCAATGTGTTTATGTACCTGCACGAATTCATCTGCAGTGGGAAAAGGTTTGATTGGAGATTCTCTGTGTAAGATGATTTAAAAAACCCCAAAACATTAGCTGGCAGCATTTTGACAGTAGATGCCTGATGTATCTGAATTTTAACTTTTCTTATGCTCTTCATTTTTTTCTTCTGTGAGCAGAATAAACCAAGTATGTTCAGATATAACCTTTTTTCGCTGTTATTTAAATACTTGAGTTCTAGTCTTCAGCTGTCTAGTTCCAACTATGTGTGAGTTCCAGTCATTATGTAATAAAAGCAGTGTTATAGTCTCAGAGAAAACAAGGTCAGTTCATTTAACACAGAAGAAAAGTAGCCACTGACAAACACTGAACTTTTGTGAAAAGCAAAGGACAGTCCTTTGCTGCTTTCAGACATTTCCTTTCTGTGGTATTTTCCCATAGAGAACAAAGTGTTGGTGTACCAATAAGAAGAGGATAAAATAGACAAGTTTTTCAGTGTGTGAAGTAATGATTGTCTTAATGGACTGTCCCTCTGTCTCCTAATTGTTATTCCACTCATACAGATGCATGAGCAGGGGAGAAGTGGAGGTGTTGAAATGCAAAGAAGTGATGAAAAGATGTGAGATCTGCTGCTGTTTTATGCAAGAGGAGTGAATTTCAGGTTCCCCTGTTTGTTCCTGTTGGGAGGAGAGGGAGTGAACCATTGCTCTGTACAGGTGACTCATTCCTAGGGATATTAGGATAAAAGAGAGCAATGAGGATTTGGCTGGGGAAAGGCAAGAAGGTTGCATGCTGCTCTGCCTCCATTCTGTTGGAAGGAATGTTGGGCTACTAATGGGCGTGCATTCAGACAACCCTGGGTGCTGTTTTTCTTCAGCAGGTATTACCCACCTCTATGCAGATCTCGACCTATTATTTTCTGGGCTGAAATCTCAGCCAGATCATAAGGGGAAGAACTTTTTGGAAAATTGCAAACATGATGAAGTTTCTATTTTTTGTTTAAAGCTGGAGGTGGTCAACTTCAAAGTTTAAAAAGGGGAAAAAAATTTATCTAGTTATCGGTCTTTTACAAACAGTTTATTTTCTTATATTACCTTTGCATCTTGTAGAAATCATTTTTCAAAGAAAGCTGATAGAGCTTTGTCTCAAGAATTTAAAACTTTGAGAAGAGCACCTGCAATTGATGAAGGACCTAGTTGGCCTAGGTGAAGGACCTCCTCTGAGGTGAACTGTCTACAAAGAACAAATGTGCATGAAAGAATAGTACATGAGGCATAGATCTTCTCTCCTGTTAGGAAGCAGTGAAGTTATTTCAGCCAGTATAAAAATACTTCGGTGTTCTAATTCTTTTGCCACCATCCCATATTCTTGTCATGTACATAGGTTCTGCAATATTTATATATTCACTGGTGGTACTTGAGGGTATACTTAAATGTGCATGATAGATTTAGTTAATGTAATTTGGCTAAAATGCAGTACTACTTTTGAAGCAATTCTATGTTTTCCGAGAGATTCTCATAAATGACAGCTACAGTGAATCTCATATGGTATGCTCTTTGCTATTTCCAGGAAGTTCTTCATTGTATGTTCATGTTATACTTGTGTGAGGCTTTTGAGATAATCACTTTTTATAGTCACCAAGAAGTTGTGGTCAGCTCTGTTCTAAAAGCCAGGTTTAGGGGGGAGATGGACAATATATTACTTGGGCTGTATGCACAGTAGGCATTCTTAAATGTTTTTCTGGAAATGAAACCTGCAGAGTACCAGTTCAGGAGGAGGAAAGTTAAAAAATGCTCTTTTACTGTGTGGAGAGTAGAGAAACTCAAAACAATTTTGTTTCATTGGTGTAATACCAACTGTTGTATTCTGGGCAGCTCTATCTCATCAGTGTTTGTGTGAGGAATGCTAGTTATGGGGAAATGTGGGTAGCCTGAAGGGATTTTATTATTTGATTTTTCCCTGGGATCTTTAAGTAACTGGGCAGAAGTCATGTGACTTCTGTGGTGCACTTCAGGTAAGACGGAAGAGAGGAAGTGGAGAAGTAACAGAAGTAACACTGAGCAAACTTAACAGAAAGGGCTGAGAGGTAACATTCCTCTGTTTGGTGTGGTGGTTTTTTTCGTTAGTCATGTAATTTATTTATATAGCTCAGTTTTGCACAGGTTTCGTTTTTTGAACTGGAGCTGAGCCTTTTCATGAAGACTTCATTCAGTCATGTCTTATCTGAACCTTTCTTTTGGACATTTCTATAGCCTATAAAAGGTGGTGGAATACCTATTATGCTAATACATTGCTAGCCCCTTCCTCCATGTATTTAAAATAATAGTTGTAAGCATTATATCATCCAGTGCATTTAAAGCTACCTTGGAGAGTAGAAGAATGCACAAGAAGAGTCCTATGAAATTGCAGTATAGGTTGTTGGTAAGTTAGAGGATAAGGAAAAGGAATTTGTATGACCACAGGTGGGAAGTGAACAAAACGTATTTTTGCTTTATATGATTCTACTGTTACGCTAAGAGGCCATGTAACATTCAGCAGGACTAGAGTCTGCCGTAGGGAAGGTTAATAGGGATTTGTATGTATAATTTTCTTTTAGCTGGAATGTGACATTGATTTTAACAAGTTTTGGAAATGGAGAAATAATGTACAAACAGGTTTTGGCTTCCTCATCAATGCAGAGTGTTATAAATGAAAAGCGAAATCAGAGATTATCAAACAACAATTTATTGAAACAATCCCATCACNGTAACACCTGAAATAAATGATTTAATTTCAAAAGTAATAATTTTTGTTGCGATTTGTATTTTCTCATAAATACAACTTAGTCATTGCCTGGATGACTTTGTAGGGAACCAGTTCTGTTCAGCTAAGTGCCTTTTTTTTGTTTGTTTGTTTTTAGTGGAGCATGTATGTGTGTGAATATGGTTATATAGTTTTCTTGAAGATTATTTGAAAAGGTTTAATTTTAAAATATTTCCTTGATTATTTAATAAAAGATCAAAATCCTCTGACTGCCTCTTTAAAGAATGAACTGTTATCAGAATTGCAGTTTACATGTTGGAAACATGAATTTGAAATAAACTAATGTTGCTTAGGTCTGTTATTCATTGAAACATTAACTGTTATGTTGTGGTATGATATTTGGGAATAGTATTAGGAATATCTCTTCTCTAGGTGTAATGAACCAGTGCTAAGTTTCTGTCAAGAAGGAATTGTTGTATTGGTATTGCCAAAAACAAAGTTGTGGATCTTGACTGTCTTAATCTCTATTGGCTTAATTTCAGTCTGGAGAGTTTTTTGTTTAAACTGGCTTTGACAGAGTTGCTGTGAATTTTGCATCTGATGAGGTTTAGCCTGTAGCTACCTAATGAAAATGCTCTGTCATGAGTGGTATTTGAAATTCATCATAGCTGAGGATGCATCTGTAAGTTTTTACACAATCTGCAGAGTTACATTGATGTAAGCCTGGGACAGAGTTCCAGCTTCATTAGATTTCTGCATGCCACAGAGAGCACAGCATGGCAAAATATTTCCAGAATAATTTTCATAATGCTGTCAACTGACATCACATGTAATTACAGCTTTCACTTTGGGAAAAACCTGAGTCTGGAGCCTGTGGTTCTGCATTGTTTTCTTCCAGGTTTTACTCATATCTTTTTCTTTGGTGTCTTTTTTTGTGGTTCTCCACTAAAGCTATACCAAGTGACAACAAAGAAACCTTCGTCTGTAGATTTCACAGTAGGTTATGCTGAGTTCTTGTATAAGGAGACTGTAAGTTTTAGGTACTGAATTTCCTAGATGAACTGTTTAACTGAATTGCTTGGAGAGCCTATAGAGGAATGTACCTAAAATGAACAGTAGGGAACAAAATACACACATTTTAAAATGCAGATGCCAAGACTGCAATGCAGAATATTTCCTAAATGTCACAGAGAAAAGTCGCATTTCATATTGATGTTATAAATTAAATGGACAGATTGACTAGTTGATCAACTAGTGTCAAGACCTACTTACACTGTACTCCAGCATATAAACTGTGAATTATGACAATTGTCTTTCCTTGTAATAGTGTAGGTGCCAAGGTTTGCAAAGAAGTGTTTGTTAGGTGGTAAATAAGGAGAAGCAGACCTAGCTACAGAGTAAATTTAGAGAACAGTTTATCCATTAATGTATTCAAAACAATGTATTCCACAAGCGGAACTCTGCAGGGAAGAAGGGAAGATAAATCTAAAATGAGAGTTGTAGTTTTTTGCTTATAAGTTTACCAAGAAAAACTGTAGCAACCAGTGGAGATTGCTTTTTTCCTTTTTTTTAAAATATAAAGAGGCTGTGGAAATGAGGGACTCCCAGCTCTTTGGGAGCAATGCCCAAACCCAGTATGGCACAGAACCTCCTTGTGTTGGATTAGAGAAGCTACCTGCATGCAATGACACTTCTTCTTCCTAGACCTCTGTCTCTTTAAAAGCATCTCCTGTAGTTTCAAAGGCAAAAATAAAAATCATGACAGAGATTTTTCAAAACTAATAACTTTGATCTGTTTGCCATCAGCTATGTTCCTGTGTAATTCTGGAGTTCAGCTGTTCTTTTTCTTTATTGTTTATTTTTGATATGAGTCATTCGTTTGACAGCATCTTCCAATTAAACGTGAAGTAACATGCTGCAAATTTCATACAGGGGAATCTGTGCCTTAGATTTCAACAAGGAGAGATCAAAGTGTCTAATTACCTTAGTTTTAGCTATGGTGGAGTTAATTTCTTCTCAATAGCTGTTACAGTGCTGTGTTTTGGATTTGGTATCAAATAGTGTTGGTAACACACTGATGTTTTGTATTTTGCCAAGTTGTGTTTATACTAAGTCAAGGACTTCTTTTCTCCCCCTTGTCTCATACTCTGCCCGTGAGGAGGTGAGCAAAACAATCTGGGAGGGTGTGTAGCTGGGACAGGTGACCTGAACTGACCAAAGAGATATGCCACACCATAAAGCATCATGTTCTATATATATAAACTGGGACGAATTACTGAAAGGGTGGCCGATCTGCATTCAGGAAGGGTGGTCTGACTGACTGCCCACTGGCGTCAGTCACTGTGTAGTGAACAATTGCATTGTGCATCACTTACTGTTTCTTTTTTATAATCATTATTATTTACCATTGATAATAAAATAAAATAATAATTATTAATAAATTATTCTTATCGCAACATACAAGTTGCACATCAAAGAAGGGATCTAGCAGCTGTGTGGTACTTAATTTCCATCTGGGCTTAAATCACAGCAGACCCCTTTCTGGGTTTGGCACCAAAAAGACTGTAGTGGGTTGACCCTGACTGGAGAACAGGCACCCACCAAAGCTTCTCTATCACTTTTCTCTGCAACTGGACAGGGAAGGGCTCATGAGTTAAGGACATAGCAAGATGACTCACCAAATGCCATCATGGGCAAACCAGGCTCAAATTAGAGATATTAATTGAATTTATTGTTAACAAAATGAGAGCAGGCTAATGAAAAATAAAGTCAGAGCTTAAAAATACCTTTCCCCACCCCTACCTCCTCCCCCCCACAGCAGTGCAGAGAGGTGGGGAATGTGGATTAACACCAGTTGATGACAAGTTGTTTCTGCTGCTGCTCAGGGAGAGGAGTCTTTTCCTTGCCGCCAGCATGAGGTCCCTCCCATGGAAGGTAGTGCTTCACAAACTCCTCTAATGTAAATCCGTCCCAGAGGTTACAGTTCGCCATAAACTGCTGCAATGTGTGTCACTGTTCCATGGCTCCTTTGGGAACAGCCTGCTCCAGTGTGGGTCATCTATGGGGGTCACAATTCTTACTAGGAAACCTGCTCCCTCCTCTGCATGGGTCAGCGGGTCCCTGCCAGGATCCTATTCCAGCACAGGTCTCCGACAGGTTCACAGTCTCCTCTCAGATATCCACCTGCTCCAGCATGGGTCTCCTCCATGGGCTGCAGGTGGATTTCTGCATCCCTGTGGTCCTCCATGGGCTGCATAGGGACAGTTGCTTCTCCATGGTCTTCACCATGGATTGTAGAGGAATCTCAGCTCCTGTGCCTAAAACACCTCTGCCCCCTCCTCCACTGGACTTGGTGTGTGCAGAGTGGTTCCTCTCACGTATTTTCACCCTGCTCTTCTCTGGCCAAAATTATATCTGCATAATAACTTTTTTCTTCTTAAAAATATTATCATAGAGACATTACTAGCACTTCTGATTGGCCCAGCCTTGACCAGCAGCGGCCATTTTGGAACTGGCTGGCATTGACTGTACTGGAAATGGAGGAAACTTGTATCAATTTCTCATTGAAGCCACTGCTGTAGCCACCCTGCCCACCAAAGCCTGGTCATGCAAACCCAAAACACTATGAAGCACTGTATGCAATTCAGTTTTATTTCTCAAATGTTTCATCCCCTGTTTCAGACTTCCAAGGATGTGGACTAGTATATTATTTCTCTCACTAATTTCTGCTGATTAATACACCTTACAATTGGAAAGATTTTCCTGAAAGTCCAGACTAAGGTTTATTCCTGTAGTCTCTAATTTATTGTTTATGGACGTAAGCAAATTATCTTGGCTTTACACTGTGAGTAAGACCAACAATATGTCCTGAAGCTATTCTTAAGATCAAGCTAACTGTGAACCCCCAATGAGCATAGACTCTGAGCTCCTAGACTGCTCGGTGTGGTCAGTTGCTGCAATTTGTGTTCCTTGGGGCTTCTGTGGAGTTTTAGATAGGCTGTACTTGAAAAGTATAATTGATTTTTATGACTGTTCTTGTGCCTGTTGGGTGGTTGTATTGTAGTTATTTTTGGAGTCAGTAAACCTTTTGCCTAGAGCCATGGTGAGTTGCTTAAAGCCACAAAGGAATCTTGTGATGCCTCTTTACCATGTT
Source organism: Illadopsis cleaveri (assembly GCA_013399915.1). Classification (NCBI taxonomy): domain Eukaryota; kingdom Metazoa; phylum Chordata; class Aves; order Passeriformes; family Timaliidae; genus Illadopsis; species Illadopsis cleaveri. Next base: position 49,227 of record VXBB01012531.1, read on the forward strand.
ACGTTGTGAATCGCACCATGCTGGGAAACTTTCTCAATTGACAGACAGGTGGAAGTCTGGTGCTGCAATGGTCCAGCCATGGGACAGCTTTCTGCTTCTTAGACACTTGTGCTGCTAAAGCTCAACACAGGTGTTAGTGTTGAGTGCAGGCTTGTTTGCAGTATTTTAAGGACAGAAAGGTGCAAATGTGAAATGAAAATGAAGAAATGTGAAAAGCGTTTGGAGGTTTTCATGGTCTGGTGAAATGTATTTTTATTTCTGTATAGGTAACTGATATTTCCAAAAAGTCTGCCAATGAACATGAGTGTTGTTCTGTACCTTCTGGAAAAGATAATTGCTGTCAAAGGCTTTTGGTCGCCTCCTCTGTTTTTCTATGTAAATGTTTTCTAAGTTGTAGAAGCCATAAAATACCCATTGCAAATATGGTATTAACTTTATGAATTCTGTCCCCAGTTAGAAATTATGTAATTGCATTGTATTTCAATATGATATTTCAGCTACTGTGGAAATAATGCTACTTTAAACCAGTGTATGTTTCTGATGCAAGAAAGAAACAAAGGGATTTTTCAGTTAGCTTTAGTTAAACTTGCTGTTGTGATAGGGCAGTACTTATGATACTTTTAACCAGTTTAAACTGAACCAATGCTAGTTTTTATGTAGATAAGACCTTAGGTCAGAAGACTGCTGGGTCATATCATAGACATTATTTTGTATTTCCTGTTAAAAGATAAGTTATAGACTGAATTGTGAAATTATGATAAAAAATGAATTGCAGTGGGCATGTCCTGATGTGGAAGAGGTTCCTCGCATTCTGTTGTCTCCCACACTTGAGAGTGGAAAACTTAGTTATAGAACAAGAGTGAGGATGACAGAGCACTTTCATGTTACTACTATTATACTGCCAAATATAACATGACTGTTAAATTGTACTATATAAAAAAGTATACTGTTAAATTATATATATATACATGCTACTATATATAACAAGACTGTTATTTTTATTTTAAAATTATTTATATTTCCCTTAAAATTATGACTCAAAAGCTAAGTGAAGGTCTTATGTATTATTGCTTCCACCCACAAGAAACAGAGACTTCAAGGTCTCATACCTTCAAAAGTAAGTCTTCTAGGAAATCCAGTGTATGTGGAATCTGCAAACAAGTAACTGATAGCCAAGGAATTTCCTGCAGAGGTGAGTAATCCTTTCTTGCTTTGTTAAGAAAATTAGTTTTATATTAATGTTAAAGCTTCTAGGAATACATGTTTCTCGTAATTCCCCTTGAACTAAGTTACCTTTGGTTTATTTCTTTCCTTTTTACAGTAATGTTCTCTGCTACTGTCAGTGAATAGGGTGTTGTACTAGGTAATCGGACTTGCATAATCACGTTCTTTTACTACTATGCTATTCAGACAGAATAAGGCAGTGCCTGCTGTGAAGATCTGTGAGGGGCATATAAGTGATGTGTGCACAGTGGATGACACATGGCTCTGGAATTCAGTCTACAAATGAGGAAGTATGTGACTCTTGCTCCCTGAGGCATGAAGGATTTATCTATGTTAATTTGAAAAAAAAAGAAAATCACAAGAGCAGTTGTCTATGTGCTTTAATTTTTCCATTTTGCATTATGCTCTCTCTAATCCTTAGTCTTTCAGTCTAATCACTCCTGGATAACACGGACTAGAGATTTTCTGCCTGTGGCATTCCTGCCTGCACCTTACTCCTGTTTTCCCTCACTCTTCTACTTTGCTGTGTAGAATTGCACATCCTTTCCTCTTCTTCATGGGATACCTGTGATAAAATTAAATATTGGGAAAGCTGTGTTCGTTTGGAAAGGCAGATACCTGCCAGGAAAAGCTGGAGTTTCCCTTGGAATGAGAATGTAAACCATCCCCCCTTTTTCCAATTACAAATTTGCAGTTAGAGGCTTTCAGGAAAAGATTTGGGGATAGGAATAGCAATTCTTTAGTAGCAAGTATAACAAAGCAAACAAAAACAACAACTACAGCATTAAGAGCAAAACAATACCAAGAACCTTAAGGGCTTTGCTTCACAAAAAACCCAGGGCAGTTTGGTCTCGGTGCCCCTGCAGGAATTCTCAGAACGCCAGGCTGGAAACAGTGGAAAGTCCTGGGCTGGTAGCTAAATGGCAGGATGTCCCGGCAGGGCAGGGGGGTGCAGGGTTATACTGTAGCAAAACGAGCAGTGCCGAAGAACCTGCGATGGCAGGGCTCCCGCAGGGCCGGTGGAGAAGCTCAGA